>JAGFNQ010007075.1:41033-69959 GCA_024364735.1 Boesenbergia rotunda | reverse complement strand
GCTTCATATGCATTTTTGTATTCTCCTACATTGGACACAATATATGAAGGTAGTAAATTTAATACAACTCTAGTTACCTCCTTATCCGCCTCTGCTTCCTCTGTTTGTTCCTTGGTCCAATACCGAGGTCGAAGGCGTTTTCCTTTCTTGTCCATTGGAGCTTCAAATGGAACTTCCAATGCGGTCCAATGATCCCAATCCATTTGGAACCACGTCTCCAACCGCTTCCTCCAATATTTGAAGTCATCTCGATCGTATGGAGGTGGGATCCGAATATCCCATCCTAGCGGACCTTTCGATTCCATCTTCCTCTAGCTTTTTGCTCTCTCGGCGGTTAGTTTGTAGATGAGTGAACCTTCGCTCTGATACCACTTGTTAGGATCTTACCGATTGCTAGAGGGGGTGAATAGGAATTGTTCGATTCTTTCTTCCTACAATGTTAGCGTGCGCAAGAGGAAACAATAATAATAAAATCAAACAAATGCTAACACGTCACCTTTACGTGGTTCGGAGATGACGCTCCTACTCCACGGCTGTCCGTAAGGTGGACGATCCCGATCCGTCGGTGGATGACTCCCCGGAAGACCTCCGGCTAGCTCGTGTAGCTCCTTGTGGGTGGAGAAACCTCGTCACAATCCGGACAACACTTCCTGAGCACAAAGACTACTAATGAGCTCTAACCAAGCTCATTTCGTCAAAACCTCTCAGGCAAAACTGAGCCCCTTTAAATAGTGCTCAAGGCTGAGAAACCCGCTACCAGTCGACTGGTCCATTATCAGTCGACTGGTCCCACCTAAATTTGACCGTTGCAAGCTCAACGTTCGAATTTCCAACCACCACCAGTCGACTGCTCCATTAGCAGTCGACTGATCTTTCTGTGGCATATACCAGTCGACTACCCAGACACCAGTCGACTGGTCTACTTCCACACCTAAGGTTTTCCTTCCGGAGTACACTTCTCTCAGCACTTGAACCCTAGGATTTCCCGAGTACATTTCCCTCAGCACTCGAACCCTCACGACCCAGCTGACTCTTCGCTAGCAGCCTCGATCTGTTGTCTTCGCGCCCTTTTCACCTTTGGCTCC
This sequence comes from Boesenbergia rotunda, assembly GCA_024364735.1. NCBI lineage: Eukaryota > Viridiplantae > Streptophyta > Magnoliopsida > Zingiberales > Zingiberaceae > Boesenbergia > Boesenbergia rotunda. Next base: position 68,874 of record JAGFNQ010007075.1, on the reverse strand, counting down.
CGTCTCTCAGATGCGCACACAAGCCCCCGGCTTGCCTCCATGTCATCCTTCACGCATGCCTCGAAGTCTGCGTCCCTCGTCTCATCGTCCCTGCTATATCCATGGTCCCTCGAATGCGCAGACAAGCCCACGGCTTGCCTCCATGCCATCCTTCACCGTACCCGAAGCCGTCCAGCCAAGTCCATGTGTATCCTGCAAGCCTGCATACTCAAATACACATATCAAATACAAGCGTGAACCTAACTTAAACCCTTTTCCGAAACATCAAAAGACATGGTCACTCCGGACCATCGATTGCCCCAACAGAAGGTACCTCTGAAACAAAGCTGGTAAAACGAGATATGCTCCTCAATCAACTTAGCAACCTCCGAATGGAAGAAGGAGAATCAATTGCCCAACAGCATGTCAAAATCAATGAGTTGATAACGGGACTTAAGAACCTCGGAGAAATGGTAACGAGTCGTGACGCACAAAGGTATGCCTTAAACGCCTTTCTTGTTGGAAGCGGATGGCTAGAGAGGGGGGGGGTGAATATAGCCAATCACTTCGACTTTAAACACTTATGAAGTTTCTGCAACTCAGATATTAGTAGCACAGCGGAAAGAGTAGAAAACAGAGTGTGCAGAAAACTAAAAACAGAAACGAAAGCAAAACAAACACAACTAGCAAGATCGCTAACAAGGAGGGTTTACAAGGTTCGGGGATAACTTGCCCCTACTCCTTGGCGTGCCCTTAAGGTGGGCGATCCCTTGATCGTCGGCAGATCAAGCCCCGGTTAGCACCGGATAGAAGACAACCTCCTTCTCGGTGGAGAAACCTCTCCATAGCGTTTCAATCACAAATATATGTTTAAGCACAATGAAACAATAGGAAGGATCTTACTCAAGCACTCAGCAAAGACAAGAACATAGCAAGCTTTCCCGAGCTCCACCCAGCGGCGATCTCACGCAAGGAACCCTTCCTCGTGTCTTCCCGCTGTCGGACTCCAAGCCTCTTGTTCTCTCCTTCAAGCGCTCAAGTAATGGTTGCTTCAAGAATGCAGTAGCTTGCTCAAGGTGATGAGAACTTCAGAGACACAGCAAGCAAGTTATGGAGAACTCAAGGCGCGGCCAGAGACTCAGTTCGCAAAAACCAGAACTTCTTCTCTACGAAGCCTTCTCCGCCCTTTTTGTTTCTCCACTCAGCATCAGGTGACAGCATCTCCTGCAGCCTCCAGCTACCTCACTGCCAACGCCAGCTACCACTGAGCCTTCCCTGGACTTCCTGAGCTCCCTCAGCCAAGCTCCAGTCAGCGGCTCCAGTCTGCAGCTCCGGCCGTTGCAACCTGAGATGGAAAACGGACAAACCTGCTCCAAGGAAAGCCTCCATTGACTTCTCCTTGAGTGTTTGAATCCTCCCCTGTCACCTGCAGCTTAATCAGAGTGTTAGAGCAGCATATCAAGCAGTAAATCAAGATTCAGAAGTGAAGCGCAGAGAATCGGATACGATCAGACGCTCTGATCGCGTCTGACAGTGCAATTTGAATTAAAGTGATCGGTCACCGGACCGATCCAGGGCTTGTGGGTCGGTCACCAGACCGATCCACTGCTTCGCTGGGATTCCCAGCTCTCGCGGCTATACACGCCTGATCGGTCACCGGACCGATCAGAGTGAAGCCTGATCGGTCACCAGACCGATCAGAGTGAAGCCTGATCGGTCACTCAGACCGATCAGGACAAATGAACAGTAATTCTGTAATCAGATCCTAAGTCCCTGATCGGTCACCGGACCGATCCAGGGTCTGATCAGGAGGAGAACTCACTCACTGTTCGCTCCCTGATCGGTCACCAGACCGATCAGGAGCAAGTCAGTGAGGAAGCTGCTTGCTCCCTGATCGGTCACCAGACCGATCAGGAGCCACACAGTAGGTTCCCAACCTCACTGTGCGCTCCCTGATCGGTCACCAGACCGATCAGTCCTCGCTGGATCGGTCACCAGAACGATCCACGAAGAAGCAGCGTGCCAATATCCCTGATCGGTCACCAGACCGATCCAGGGACTCAAACCTAGCCCTCCAAGCTAGGGATTCATCCACCTTAGCCCTCCAAGCCAAGGATTTCACCATCTAACTCTCCAAGTTGGGAATTTGCACCTAACCCTCCAAGTTAGGACTTTTCACCTAGCCCTCCAAGCTAGGACTTTTCACCTAGCCCTCCAAGCTAGGACTTTTCACCCAACCCTTCCGAGTTAGAACTTCATCCAACCTAGCCCTCCAAGCTAGGCACCTGACCCTCCAAGCCAGGACTTTTCACCTAATTCTCCAAGTTGGGACTTTGCACCTAACCCTCCAAGTTAGGACTTTTCACCTAGCCCTCCAAGCTAGGACTTTTCACCCAACCCTTCCGAATTAGGACTTTCCAACACCTAGCCCTCCAAGCTAGGATTTTACACACCTAACCCTCCAGGTTAGGATTTTCCAAACCCTGCCTAATCCTCGATCAGGACTTAATCATAATCATCATAATCATCAACCTAAACTAAAATCGGTGTCAACACCAAAACAACAATCAGGGCCAGACTGCATCAACAATCTCCCCCTTTTTGTTGTTTGACAACCCGATTTTAAGTTTAGGGATTCTCAATTAATTTTTTCAAATTTAGAATCATAGGGGAATCCAGATCCTCCCCCTACAACATGATCATCCTAAACTTAACCAATCCACACTCTCCCCCTTTGTCGAACACCGAAAAGGGGCTAGAGGGGCTGTTAAGTTTAAAACAAACTCCCCCTCAACCCTAGGGGTATCCCAGAACAACAAAGATTCGATGGAATTGTTTTCGAAGTATATGATATCATGTGGAAAAGATAGATCAAGATGAAACCATCACATACATCATATGAATCTATAACATGTCATAACGGTCATATACATCAAGTGGACATGGCATCAAAAACATAATCATGGCAATGTAGCAAGTATGCAAATAGTAGTCATCATAGCATCAACAAGTATCGACAAACAGTAATCATGTGAGCATTTATACAAGCAACATCCTAAGCAAGATAGGCCAAATAACCTGCTAGAACAGACAAGAGTCAGGACGTACACATCCGTCAAAAACATCAAACACGAACATAGAGCAGTCAATCGTCAGCTGGATCATCGTCTGAATCGTCAATGTATATGATATCTCCTGGTGAAGGGCCACTGGGAGATGCACCATCAGGAAATGTATGATGATACCACTCTTCATACCATCTGTCCTGGAATGAGCGCATCTCAGAGACATCAGAGGCTAGAGCATCGAGACGGCGATCGAAAGACTGACACTCTGAGCGGACCTCCTGTCGCCAGAGCTCGGAGATATGCAACTCGTGCTCCATCATCCGCTCTATCTCCGCAACCTGCCAGCGTAGATCAGGGGCCCACTCATCGTAGTTGGCAGTAGCAGCTGGCGGCTCCTGGTCATGAGCCGCTCTCTGTAGCTCTCCCTCACGTCTGCGATCCTTCCACCTAAGCCCCTGGGGCCCGAGAACAATACCGGACTGAGCAAGCATGCGGCGGTCCAGACGGCAGTCCTGGCGAACCATGGGCACAATGCGGCCCTGTGAAACGTCGATGCCAACCGACTCCAGCCAGGCAGTGATGATATGGCCGAATGGCATATAGACTGACTGGGAGGACGGCATACTGTGGACGATGATAGAGAAATAGACCGAAGCCACAGGGTCAAAGTCTAACTGCTGATGCATCCCGTAGAGCATCAAGCAGTGGGATGGGCGAATCTTATCCAGATGTTTCGAAGTAGTAGGTAGAAGACAATTGGTGATGATCTTGAACAGAACATAGTCAACAGGGGAAAGGCGAAGAGCAGGAAATGTGGGAAAATCACTAGTGCTCTCACCAGAACCCCTTGGCCTGGGATGGCCTAGAAAGTACTCATAGATGAAATCAGGGGTTACTTCATTGAAGGGAAACGGAAGAGGATTAGGATGGTAAGGGTAGAGAAAGAAATCATTGTCTGACCGGCGACAACCAAGAAAATCAGTAAAAATGGATCGATTAAAGTCAAGGTCGACACCGGCGACACGAGTCCTCCACCCCGTTCCCTCCCCACTCACCAGGTTATTATAGAATTCAGAGACCAAGTCAAGATTGATCGGCCTCTCAAGAAAAAGAATGGATTGAAGATTGTAATGTGTGATAATTTGTTGGATGGTCGGGCAATGTTCATAGATAAAGGACTGGTCTATGGTTCGACATGGCATTAATTTGAAATTGTGCCACTCAAAATTTAACGCAAGAGTGACACTCTGAAATCGAGTATGTAGAGGCGGTGGATGCCTTGGAGAAGGTGTAGATATGGAAGGGCCTTTGCCCTTTGAGCTTTCCACCATAGGTTCCTTACCTTTAGAAGATTTTCTAAAGAATTGAAATGATCAAGACACAGGATTTAATCAGGAATTGATCATACACGGTTTGAATCAATTGAGCAAGGTTGATACGAATGTAGGTTGAATCACACAAAGTCAAGAGTTGATCATACAAGGAAAGACCCAATCAGAGAATGTAATCAAGACCCATGAATCAAAAGCACACATTTTAATCAGAGGTGAGGCATGGAAAGGTAAGGTCACGGCAAATACAAGAGGGTCACGGCACCACACCAAGAACAAACACCAAACCATGATTAGCCTCAAAACATAATTTTATGAACTGATTTGCAAGAAAATCGAAGCCAATAACTCACTTTGGTGCCATTGGTGAGGTTCTTGAAGTTTGAAAGGAAAAAGCTTGCGCAGGAGGAGGCCTCGGTGCAAGGCAGAGACGCAGAGAACTTGGTGCAAGTAGAGAACTTGCAGAGAACAGGGAGACGCCGCAGGGACCTTCGTAAGAACTTGCACGCACGAGAAAGAGGGAGACGCAGGAACACTCTCGCTCAGAATGAAGAGGCGCAAGGGAGAGGTTTCGGCGCTAGGGTTGGCAAGGAGAGGTTTTTCGCGAAGTTAATCGGTTGGTGGATCGGTCCACCAACCGTAATTTAATGCGATTGAACGGATCACCGTTCGATCTGATAGCGCCCAGACCGATCAGGCTATAGCCTGATCGGACTGAACCGAGCCTGATCGGTCGGGTGACCGATCAGGCATGCTCCTGATCGATCGGTTGATCGATCAGGGAGAGATCAGTAGGCTCGGGAGGCTTACTGTGAGCCCCCTGATCGGTCTGTGGACCGGTCCCAGCAGGGTGCCAGATCGGTCCGGGGACCGATCCAGGCTGGCTCAGTAAGGTTGATCAGAATTTCGTAAAGTCACTGATGCCCCTCTGACCGGTCTGTGGACCGATCAATGCAAGAGGAAGCCAGATCGGTCTAGGGACCGATCAGCCTTATGCCTTATCGGTCCGGTGACCGATCAGGGTTCCTGATATTCCCAGATTCGATCTGAAATATTCAGTTTCAGTTTTTCTGAAACTTTCCAACGAGATCTGATGAAGTTTATCGAACTTGGACATGATCTCATGACTAAAATTGATCCCTGAACAAGGATCAAGAGTCCTTATAGATTCAACAATCACTTTGCTCCACCCAAATGGAGTCAAACTCAATCAACAATCATTCAAGCAAATTCAATCAAGTTTTGTTCCAAATTCAGTGTTCCAATCAAGTTTCCTTGATTGGAATGTCCAAGTATGATCATGGAGCCATATACACATATGTTATGCAATGGTTTTCCCCACACTTGGTCACCACAGTGATTATTATCTCGTCAACTTAATTTCTCAAGGGATGCATTGACATTTTGAGAAATTTAGTTGATCCTAACATCTCACCCCATATCTAGCAAACAAAAACGTTTTGGTAAACCTTATAGTTTGTGTGAGATGTTCCCAAAGTTACCCAATCGTTTCCCAACAATTTCGAAATAATCATGAAGGGTTTGAATGCAATTTGAAATTCATAAAGCACGACACATTCCCAACTCCCGTCTTAGGAAACTAAACTCATTTTCGGGGAGTGGTTTAGTGAAAATGTCAGCTAGGTTTGATTTGGACTCTACATGTGAGAGTACAATATCTCCCCTAGCTACATGATCCCTAATGAAGTGGTGACGCACCTCAATATGTTTGGTCCTAGAATGATGGACTGGATTCTTGGTTAAGTTAATTGTGCTAATGTTATCACATAACACTTGCACACCCTTGTAACTCAATCCATAGTCCTCTAAAGTATGTATCATCCACAACAATTGTGATACACTCTCTCCCATGGCGATATATTCTGCCTCGGTCGTGGAGAGAGCAACACAATGTTGCTTCCGACTTGACCAACTTACTAAGGACGAACCTAAGAATTGGCAACCCCCACTTGTGCTTTTCCGGTCCAACTTACATCCAGCGTAGTCGGAATCCGTATAGCCAATTAAATCAAATGATTCGGTACGGGGGTACCATAGACCGACTCCAATTGTGCCTTTGAGATATCTCAAAATTCGCTTAACAGCGATTAGGTGAGATTCCTTGGCACAAACTTGATACCTAGCGCACATACCCACAGCAAATAGTATATCAGGTCGACTAGCTGTAAGGTATAGCAAACTGCCTATCATGCTTCGATATTGAGTCAAATCAACGGGTTTACCACTCTCATCATTGTCTAATCTTGTGTTTGTAGCCATGGGAGTGGTTACCTCTTTTGAATCACTCATATTGAATTTTCGAAGCATTTCTTGTGTGTATTTCGATTGGTGCACATGGATCCCATCACGAGTTTGCTTGATTTCAAGTCCAAGGAAGAAAGTCAACTCTCCCACTAGACTCATTTCAAATTCACTCTCCATGTGTCCAATAAACTCATTCAAATAGCCCTTATTGTTTGAGCCACAAATTATGTCATCGACATATACTTGGGCTACAAAAATATTGTCACCATCTCTTCGTAGAAATAGTGTAGGGTCTATTTGGCCTCTAACGAAGCCCTTCTCAATTAGGAATGTCAACAACCGCTCATACCAAGCTCGAGGTGCTTGTTTAAGGCCATAAAGTGCCTTTTTGAGCTTGAACATGTGGTTTGGAAATTCGATACTCTCATACCCCGGAGGTTGTTCGACATAGACTTCATCTCTAATCAAACCATTTAGAAAGGCTGATTTGACATCCATTTGGTATAGCTTGAAGCCACGATGTGCTGCAAATGCAAGCATCAATCGGATGGATTCTAATCGTGCCACAGGAGCATAGGTCTCATCATAATCAAGGCCTTCAACTTGACTGTAGCCCTTGGCTACTAAGCGTGCCTTGTTTCTAATGATTTCTCCCTTATGGTTCAATTTGTTCTTGAAGACCCATTTGGTTCCAATAATGGAGGTCTTCTTAGGTCTAGGGACTAAGTCCCAAACTTGACTCCTTTCGAATTGACCTAGTTCATCTTGCATTGCAATGATCCAATCGGGATCATTTAATGCTTCATCAATTTTCCTAGGTTCAATTTCGGAAATTAAGGCAACTTCATTAGCCTCATTCCGGAAGAATGATCTAGTTCTAACCCCATGATGGATGTCTCCAACAATTTGGTCTTGGGGATGACTAGAGGCTAATCTACTTTGTCTAGGAGTTGGTGGCGCTTCTTGAACGGGTTCACTAGACACAAGTCCAGCCTCAGGATCCGGCTGATCAATGGGTTGTCTTGGTTCACCGTCATCAGACTCATCACTATCAACAACACTTGGAGTTTCATTCAAACTTAGTCTCCTAAGTTCAAGTTGGACTCCTTCTACATTTTCTGATTGGTCACTTGATTTTGGAATTTCTTCAAAAACCACATCAGAAGACTCTTCAACTAATTTAGATTTCTTGTTGTAGACTCGGTAGTCTTTGCTAACGAGGGAGTACCCGACTAGTATCCCTTCATCAGCCTTTGCCGTGAACTTTCCAAGGTGATCCTTGGTGTTTAGGATGAACACCTTACAACCAAACACCCTAAGGTGTTTAACCGTAGGTGGTTTCCCAAACCAAAGCTCATGGGGAGTCTTTCCTAAAAACCAATGAATTGTTGGTGTAGGAAGCACCATATCGAACCGTGTTTTGATATTGGCAAAGGATTCAAAGTTAAGTTTATTTGTGATCTAACAATGTTCACTAAGTGTGCAGGAAAAGTCCTAGCGAAGGGCTGCTAGGCACCTGGCGAAGGGCTGCCAGGAAACAAAGTCCTAGCGAAGGGCTGCTAGGCACCTGGCGAAGGGCTGCCAGGAAACCAAGTCCTAGCGAAGGGCTGCTAGGCACCTGGCGAAGGGCTGCCAGGAAACAAAGCCCTAGCGAAGGACTGCTAGGCACTGGCGAAGGGCTGCCAGGAAACAAAGCCCTAGCGAAGGAATGCTAGGCACCGGGCGAAGGGCAGCTCGGCATCCAAGACCTGACAAAGGACCGTCAGGCAAAAGTCCAACCAGAGGAACGGTTGGCATCACGTAAATTCTCCCGAGAGGAGTAGGTGAGGACGCGTTCCCCGTCGAGGGAATAGTAGGCGTCGGTTCGACCTAGGGCTCCATTTTGGAGGCCTAAAGTCAGAACCAAGACAGCTAAGGCTGTATAAACTAACCACTTAATGTCTTGTTGTGTTTTGGACTAACCCTGGATGCAGGACCGAAGGAACGAGTGTCTGTAGCTCAGAGAGCCTCAAAGGAGTGAGGCAACAGCTGACCAGGACGTCCGGAGTGTCCCGGGCGCCCCAAGGTGAACACAAAACACACAAGTAAAAAGCAGCTTCAAACAGTACAACTCCCAGGCGCCCCCTGCGCTGCGGGCGCCCCCAGCACCAACTGTCGAAGCAGCTCTCTTCGAAGCCAGATAACACTTTGACCCGGTCAATCCGGGCGCCCGAGCGCTCCGGGCGCCCCGGTCAAAGCTGATCCCGAAGATAAAGGGATCAGACGCTAACCGAGACTTTGGCGGATCAAAGGCCACGTGGGGGAGGGGGCGCCCCCGACGTCCCGGGCGCCCCCAGGCCCTATATAAAGGGCCCTCGACCCCAAGCTTCGAACATCAATTCTCTCAACGTCTCAAAGCTCTTCTGCTCTCGCGCCTTGCTCTGGAAACCTTCCGACTCGAGCCGACGACGTCCCGCTGCTCCGAAAAAGTCGATCTACTCCGGACGTCGGTAAAGAAGAGCGTTGTTTTTTTATTATTATTTACTGCACTTATTTTGTAATCAAATTGTGTAAACCGTTTGCGCCGTATATAGAATTGCCCAAAGTAAACAGTCAATGACCGTGGGCCTTGGAGTAGGAGTCGACACAGGCTCTGAACCAAGTAAAATCGACAATTTTCGAAAAATGATTTCCGATATTCACCCCCCCCCCCCTCTATTGATTTTCTCGATCCAACATGAATGAGGACCCGATTTTGCACATAGCAAGCTGTATTTACAGCTTCGACCCATAAGTAACTCAGGAGTGAGTACTCATTGAGCATGCTTCGTGCAACCTCTTGTAAAACACGGTTCTTCCTCTCTACAACACCATTTTGTTGTGGTGTTCTAGGAGTAGAGAACTCATGCTTATAACCTCTATCTTGACAAAATTCTAAAAACCTTTGGTTTTGAAATTCACCTCCATGATCACTTCTAATTGTCTTAATGGTTGATGATTTTTCATTTTCAACTCTTCTACAAAAAGAAATGAAAATATCTAAGGTTTGGTCCTTATATTTTAAAAAGTAAGTCCATGTATACCTAGTAAAATTATCAATGATAACAAAGCAATATCTACTTCCATTCAATGATATGATGGTACTACAATCAAATAGATCCATATGAAGTAAATCTAATGCATTGGAAGTACTTACAACGCTTTTACCTTTATGTGCAGATTTTGTTTGCTTACCCATTTGACATGCATCACAAAGTTTGTCTTTCTCATACTTGATGCTTGGTAAGCCACGGACTAGTCCCTTGTTGGCCAACTTCCGGATGTTCTTCATGTTAACATGTGCTAACCTCCGGTGCCAAAGGGTGGACTCTTCTTCTCTTGACATGAGACACTTAGTAAAAGCATTAGTAGCACTTTTAAATGAAACTTGATAAATATTATCTACTCTTGCTCCTACTAGTACCGTGTCCAAGGTGTCATGTTGTCTAACTAGACATTGACTTGGTTGGAAGTCAATTGTGTAACCCGTGTCACACAATTGACTCACACTTAGGAGATTAAATTTCATCCCCTTGACTAGAAGGACATTTGAAATTCTAAGACATTCGGATATTTGAATGTCTCCTATTCCTATGACCTTAAGACTACCATTGTTACCAAATGATACATTACCTCTACTTTTCTTGTGAAGTGTGGTAAACAATGATCTATCCCCGGTCATGTGTTTGGAGCATCCACTATCAACGAACCAAGTTGATAGATGCTCCCCCTCAATCATAACCTACACAATTCAAAAAATAGAAGTTTTAGGTACCCAAACCTTGGGACCTAAAGCATCAACTAAACATGACTTAGGCACTCATGCCTTGACAACTTTCTTTTGAGTCTTGGGTGTCCTAGATTGTCTCATATCAGTCCTAGACATCAAAGACACGAATGAGGGTTCTTTGGGTCGGTAACCAATACCGGCCCTATTGTAAACTGCCCTTTGGGCATTTAGGATCATATCTAGGGTCTTAGAGCTAGTTGAGAACTTCCCAAGAATATTCTTGAGCTTCTCAACTTCACTCTTCAATGATTTGTTCCCTTCTACTAGCAAGTTATCATGCAAATCATTTACTTCCTCAACCTTAGAAGATTTCAAAATTTCAATCTCATGTTTCAATGATTTAATTTCATCTTCTAACAATTCAACATGCAAATCATCAATGTCATCATCCCTAGATACCTTCAATTGATCAATTTCTAATTGCAATGCTTTAACCTTATTTTTGGACTTTTTAAGCATACTAGTTAAACATGCAATTGCTCTATAACATTTTTCAAGCTCGGGAGAAGTTACCTCTTCATCATCCGAGGATGATGAAGCCGCGTTTGAGGAACTTGAAGATTCATCACTGCTTTCCTCTCCAAGAGCCATAAGTGCCACATGCCTTGTGCTCTTCTCCTCCTTCTCTTCATCGGATGAGCTAGAGGATGACTCATCCCAAGTGGCCTTCAAGGCCTTCTTCTTCTTCTTGGATTTTTCTTCTTTCTTTTTGGATTTCTCCTCCTTCTTCTTTAGTTTCGGGCATTCATTCTTGAAGTTCTCTTTCCTACCACACTCAAAGCAAGATGCATTAGTTTTATCAAGTTTGGATTCACTAGAGTTACCTCTACTCTTGAAGCGTCGACCCCTTCTCATCATTCTTCTCACGAAGTTCGCCATCTCGGAGGAAGAAGAGTCGCTGCCATCTTCCTCGGAATCAGACTCGGATCGGAAGAGGATGAAGATGAAGAGACTTCCTTCTCCTTCTTCTTCTTGTTGATTCGGTCCCCTGCAACTAAGGCAATCCCCTTCTCCTTGGGGCCTTTGTTAGCCATTTCATGCAATTCCATCTCACAAAATAAATCATCTAACTTTACAATGGATAGATCCTTGGAAACTTTGTAGGCATCCACCATGGATGACCACAAAGTATTCCTTGGAAAGGCTTTCAAGACATACCTCACAAGGTCGCGATTCTCGACCTTTTCATCAATCGAATGAAGCCCATTGAGGACTTCCTTGAACCGGCTATGGAGCTCACTTACCGTTTCATTCTCCTTTATGGAGAGATTTTGGAGTTGATTGAGGAACAAGTCCCTCTTTGCGATTCTTGAATCTCGGGTGCCCTCGTGAAGCTCAATGAGTTTGTTCTACAAGTCCTTTGCACTTGTGAAGGGACCAACCTTGATAAGTTGGTCTTTGTTCATGCCACATTGTAGAGTGACAACCGCCTTCGCATCGGCTTCACTCTTTCGCGTTTGTTCGGCAGTCCACCTCCATGACTCAAGTTCTTTACCTTCATCATCCTTCGGAGGGGTGAATCCCTCCTTCACCGCGAACCAAGTGTGGATATCCATCTTCAAATAATATTCCATCTTTGATCTCCAATATTGAAAGTCGGCGCCATCAAAGAATGGAGGTCGGGTGGTGGAGAAGCCTTCTCTCAACGCCATCTTGTTGATAACTCTCGGATGTTAAGCCGTAGATAGAGCCCCAAGCTCTGATACCACTTGTTGGAAACGGATGGCTAGAGAGGGGGGGGGGTGAATATAGCCAATCACTTTGACTTTAAACACTTATGAAGTTTTTGCAACTCAGATATCAGTAGCACAGCGGAAAGAGTAGAAAACAGAGTGTGCAGAAAACTAAACACAGAAATGAAAGAAAAACAAACACAACTAGCAAGATCGCTAACAAGGAGGGTTTACAAGGTTCGGGGATAACTTGCCCCTACTCCTTGGCGTGCCCTTAAGGTGGGCGATCCTTTGATCGTTGGCAGATCAAGCCCCGGTTAGCACCGGATAGAAGATAACCTCCTTCTCGGTGGAGAAACCTCTCCACAGCGTTTCAATCACAAATATATGTTTAAGCACAATGAAACAATAGGAAGGATCTTACTCAAGCACTCAGCAAAGACAAGAACACAGCAAGCTTTCCCGAGCTCCACCCAGCGACAATCTCACGCAAGGAACCCTTCCTCGTGTCTTCTCGCTGTCGGACTCCAAGCCTCTTATTCTCTCCTTCAAGCGCTCAAGTAATGGTTGCTTCAAGAATGCAGTAGCTTGCTCAAGGTGATGAGAACTTCAGAGACACAGCAAGCAAGTTGTGGAGAACTCAAGGCGCGGCCAGAGACTCAGTTCGCAAAAACCAGAACTTCTTCTCCACGAAGCCTTCTCCGCCCTTTTTGTTTCTCCACTCAGCATCAAGTGACAGCATCTCCTGCAGCCTCCAGCTACCTCACTGCCAATGCCAGCTACCACTGAGCCTTCCCTGGACTTCCAGAGCTCCCTCAGCCAAGCTCCAGTCAGCGACTCCAGTCTGCAGCTCCGGCCGTTGCAACCTGAGATGGAAAACGGACAAACCTGCTCCAAGGAAAGCCTCCATTGACTTCTCCTTGAGTGTTTGAATCCTCCCCTGTCACCTGCAGCTTAATCAGAGTGTTAGAGCAGCATATCAAGCAGTAAATCAAGATTCAGAAGTGAGCGCAGAGAATCGGATACGATCAGACGCTCTGATCGCGTCTGACAGTGCAATTTGAATTAAAGTGATCGGTCACCGGACCGATCCAGGGCTTGTGGGCCGGTCACCAGACCGATCCACTGCTTCTCTGGGATTCCCAGCTCTCGACGCTATACACACCTGATCGGTCACCGGACCGATCAGAGTGAAGCCTGATCGGTCACCAGACCGATCAGAGTGAAGCCTGATCGGTCACTCAGACCGATCAGGACAAATGAACAGTAATTCTGTAATCAGATCCTAAGTCCCTGATCGGTCACCCGACCGATCCAGGGTCTGATCAGGAGGAGAACTCACTCACTGTTCACTCCCTGATCGGTCACCAGACCGATCAGGAGCAAGTCAGTGAGGAAGCTGCTTGCTCCCTGATCGGTCACCAGACCGATTAGGAGCCACACAGTAGGTTCCCAACCTCACTGTGCGCTCCCTGATCGGTCACCAGACCGATCAGTCCTTGCTGGATCGGTCACCAGAACGATCCATGAAGAAGCAGCGTGCCAATATCCCTGATCGGTCACTAGACCGATCCAAGGACTCAAACCTAGCCCTCCAAGCTAGGGATTCATCCACCTTAGCCCTCCAAGCCAATGATTTCACCATCTAACTCTCCAAGTTGGGAATTTGCACCTAACCCTCCAAGTTAGGACTTTTCACCTAGCCCTCCAAGCTAGGACTTTTCACCCAACCCTTCCGATTTAGAACCTCATCCAACCTAGCCCTCCAAGCTAGGCACCTGATCCTCCAAGCCAGGACTTTTCACCTAATTCTCCAAGTTGGGACTTTGCACCTAACCCTCCAAGTTAGGGCTTTTCACCTAGCCCTCCAAGCTAGGACTTTTCACCCAACCCTTCCGAATTAGGACTTTCCAACACCTAGCCCTCCAAGCTAGGATTTTACACACCTAACCCTCCAGGTTAGGATTTTCCGAACCCTGCCTAATCCTCGATCAGGACTTAATCATAATCATCATAATCATCAACCTAAACTAAAATCGGTGTCAACACCAAAACAAAAATCAGGGCCAGACTGCATCAACATTTCTGAGGACCTTGGACTGAACTTTCGTAATAGACACATAGTATATCTCTAAGGATTTTGAGGTAAGTGTCTTAGAGTAATTATTTTTGACATTAAAGCTTCATGAATCTCGGTGTACAGAAAAGAATAAGATGGACAATGTCGCCCTAAGCACAAGGAAAATCTGGCACGAGGAGGAATCATCAGCTGATGAAGAAGAAATAGAGTATATGGTAAGGAAACTATCAAAATATTTTAAATCTAAAAAGTTTAGTTAAGTGTAGGGTAAGAGACGTTCCCCAAAGTAAAGGAAGATCCACTACTATAATTGCAAAGAAGAAGGGCACATCAAATAGAACTATCTAAGGCTAATGGTAAACAAGTCAAAACATAAGAACCTGAAGGTCACATGGGACGAATCATCGTCAAATGAGTTTGATCTCATGGAACACGTCGGACTAGCACTGATGGCTACCTACCTGGAAAAAACATTGATAACGAGGGAGCTTCGAACTTTGAACATGATATGGTAAGTGAGGCATGTCTTCTACCTCTCGATTCTATTGTGGTATTCAAGGAATGACAAAATTCTTAGGTAAGTTGAAATTTAAGTATAAAGAATTGAAAAGAAAGTTAGCTTCTATATGCCCAATAGATATGTATGATAAACTGAAATTAGAAAATCAAAACTTAAAGGCTCAAATAGAGAAACTGAAAAATAACCATGCATGTTCAATTTACTTTTAAAATTCAAAAGGAAGATATTTTAGAGGACTAAATTGGTATTTACGGCATTACAAGAGTCAAATAATAAGAAATCCTAGAAATTATATTTCATCAAAAATTTTTATTAACCCTGTTGGTAAGAATTTATTTTGAGTCCCAAAATCTATATTAAATTGTTAGATTTTATTTAATACCATTTTGTCAATTGTTAATTAATATTTTTTTATGTTAAGTAATGCTTTATTTGTCATCTTCTTAGAATTTTTGTTCAAATATATAATTGTTATAGAAAATTTAGTTTTATATTTTTTATTGATAGAGTTCACTGTGATCTATTCATAAAAAATTTTCTCAAAATTTTTGATGGTTAAATAAATTTTTTTATGAATTTTCTTTCATAAATCAATTTTTAAATTTAAAAATACTTAAAAAATGAATTTACATCAAATCTTTTTTTTTTTGAGATGTATAGACTATCTTTTGAATATTGAGATAAATTTTCAAATTTATTTTGAATCAAAATCTAATTTTAAAATTAATTTTTTAAACATTATCAATTTTGAATTCAAAATTATTTTCTTATAGTTAGAAAATTTATTTTATTTTGATCATTTTTATAGAAATGAGTTGCTAAATTTTTAACTTAGATACAAATTTTGAGTAATTTTTGGATAAGAATAAATTTTTATATATTTTTATCAATAATTAGACTTTTAATTTTAAAAATAATTTTTGATCGATTTCTTAAAATCTAAAGTATCCGGAGACTAATTATTACCTTTGACATGTTCTTAAAAGTTTTCGAAAATTTTGGGTATTTAGATAATATTCTATGATTTTAACCAAAATATATCTACCTTTAAAATTACTTATCTTTATGTTGTTTCCTTATTAAAATTCATTTTAAATTTTCCTTCCCATTTAGTCAATTTACATATGTTTTTATTTAATTTTTTTTTTAAAGTTGATTTTGCCCATGTTTTTTTATGTGATCAAAGGAGAAGAAGGTTGGATTAAATTAAGGGAAAGGTCTATATTTCCATTTTTTTAATTGCATTGTCAAAAATTTATTTTTGTCATTTTATATTTTGTTTAACCCTTACTTAACTCGGGTTGATGTAAATTAAAAAGGAGGAGATTGTAAGTACCCCGAGTAAGTTTTGATGTGGTCAAACAAGTCAAGTTATGTTTTGTTTGTATGTAATCCCTATGTCTAAGGGTGTAAGAACTTAGTGTTGGTGCCCTGGTTAGATTTGATGTGATCAATCAAGTTAAATTAGACCCTGTTGGTTTTTTATCCCTCTGTCTAAGTGTGCAGGAACTTAGGAGCGGAGGAAGTCGAGCGTAAGATACAATGGACGAGAAGGATTGCACGGGGAAGTGAGCCGACGGGCTCAATGCATCTGAGGGATGCGAAAGCTACGAAAAAGTATACCGGCGGAGTGAGAAGGACGTTCACGACGTCCGAAGGACGAGAAGCCAAAAGGAAGGATGCTCGAGGGGCGAAAGGCCGGAGTCGAGTTCGGGTGAGTCTAACTCCGGTTGGCCAGAAATCACCCAAAGAAGACCCACTGAAATTTGGTCAGCGAGTTGCTGACCAAAGGCTTCTCGGGCATCCGTATAGATACGGGCGCCCGGGACCTTGGGCGCCCGGGACCTTGGGCGCCTGAGCACTTGGGTGCCCCTGTGCATACAAGTGCCCGAGAGTCCATAATTATTAGCCAATCTACCGTTTGCAACCTTTGCATACCGAATAACATCCAGGCCACGTGTCAGTCACCCTGGTGCACTCAAGCGCCCCAGTACTGCCACATCAGCAAATGGATAAATTTAACAAGGGCTATAAATAGGCCCCTAGAGCTCAATTTCAATTCATCCATCAACTACATACAATTCATTTCTTAGTTTTCTTCTTTATTGTGCTTCAAAGTATGTAAAAGGCTTATCCGCCAGAAGGAGATTTTAATAGTGAGCTTCAGTCATCTTGGATTAGCAACCACCTAGGTTGCAACTAAGTAAATTTCTATGTTTGAGTCTTTTACTAGTTTAATTTGTTTATGTTTGTTTTAACTAATTATTGTAACTAATCTGAATTCTTTGTGTGACTGTACAAAAGATTTAGTTTTATTTTACAACGCCAATTCACTCCCCCACTTGCCGATCCACCTCTACCCGACAAGTGGTATCAAAGCCAGGATGTCACAGAAGGACTAACCACCAACTATAGCAAATTCTAAAGAATGGTTGGACCAGTGATCTACCAGCCGAAGTTTGAGGGCGAGCTCGCAGCATGGAAAAGAAAAATGAAGGTATTTTTTACTACTGATTATGAATTATTACTAACAATGAAAAATAATTTTTCAGCTCTGAAAGATAACGAAGGAAAAATCAAGGAAGCTGACTCTTGGAACAAAAAGGAGCAAGCTGACGCAATAGCAAATGGAAAGGGAAAATTCCATCTTCTGACCGTCCTCCCTGAATAAGATATCAATCGAATCGGGAAGTACGACTCGGCAAAGGAACTTTGGGAAAAGTTCCTAGAATTGCACGAAGGAACCTCAGAGGCGAAACTGGCACGACAAGACATCCTACGAAGCCAGCTTACCAACCTCCGAATGGAAGACAGACAATCAGTTGCTCAACTGCATGCCAAGGTAATAGAGCTAATCACGAATCTTGAGAATCTTGGAGAAAAGGTGTCAAATCGTGACATTGAACGGCATGCACTAAATGTTTTCCTGAGAACCCCGGATTGGACCTCAGAAATCGATGCATATTTTATTTCAAAGGATCTTGAGGTAAGTACTCTAGAACAACTGTTTTTGATTTTAGAGCTTCACGAATCTCGGTGTGTAGGGAAAAACCAAATTGAGGAGGAGTCGTCAATGGACAATGAAAATACAACGGAGATGGTAAAAAACCTTAAAAGTTTTTTTAAAAAGGGCTAATAAATTTTCTAAGTTTCAGGGTAAAAGACGATCTCTGAAGAAGCGTACAGTCCGATGCTATAACTATAAAGTGGAGGGTCATCTAAAAGATCAGTGTCCCAAACTTAAGAACCAACCAAAGAAGAAGTAAGCACTGAAAGCCAACTGGGACGAGACCTCATCTAATGAATCGGAAGCCGAAGAATATGTTGGACTTGCGCTGATGGCCAAGCCTCAAGAGGAAAGCACTGAAGAAGGGGGAGCTACGCCAGAAGAAAGTGTTGGTGCAAGATGCATCGGTGATATCCTCCTCTAAGTGTTTCAATGTTTGACAATATGCTTAAGTCAGTGATACATTGAACAAGGGAAGGGTGAGTCAAGAGAGGAGTTACAAAGTGAAGAAAAGTCCTAGTTAACCTAGACACTAAGTCCTGGTTCTAAGAATTGGGCACTAAGACCTGGTGAGTGAAGCTGGGCACTAAGACCTAGTGAGTGAAGCTGAGCACTAAGTCCTGGTTCGTGGAATTGAGCACTAAGTCTTGGCCGAGGGCTGAGCAGCTAAGACCTGACTGAGGGTTGGGCACGAAGACCTGGTTCGAGGAATTGGACACTAAGTCTTGGCCGAGGGTTGGGCACTGAAGTCCTGGACCTAGGGTTTGGGCACGAAGTTTTGGTCTGAGGAATTGAGCAACTTAGTTGAGCGATGACTAAGGACATAAGTAAAGACGGGTCGAGGTTCAGACGTCTCGAGATCCGAGAGTATCGAAGGCTAAGTAAAAGTTCATCCGGATAGGTCGGGTGGCAACCGTCTCCTGAGAGGAGTAGGTTGAAGGCGCGTTCCCGGGGGTGGGAACTTAGGCGTCGGTTCTGTTGGTGCAGAATGCACCAAAGTCAAACCTGTGTTTTGATAATGGCAACAGAGGTCAAAAGTTAAGTCTTACTTGTGTTTCTAACAAGTTACTCTAGTGTGCAGAGATAAAGCCCTAGCGAAGGACTGCTAGGCAACTGGCGAAGGACTGCCAGTAGCAAAGCCCTAGCGAAGGACTGCTAGCCAACTGGCAAAGGACTGCCAGTAGCAAAGCCCTAGCGAAGGACTGCTAGGCAACTGGCGAAGGACTGCCAGTAGCAAAGCCCTAACGAAGGACTGCTAGGCAACTGGCGAAGGACTGCCAGTAGCAAAACCCTAGCGAAGGACTGCTAGGCAACTGGCAAAGGACAGCCAGTATCCAAGCCCTAGCGAAGGACTGCTAGGCAACTGGCGAAGGACTGCCAGTATCCAAGACCTGACAAAGGACCGTCAGGCAAAAGTCCAACCAAAGGAGCGGCTGGCATCAGGTACATTCTCCCGAGAGGAGTAGGTGAGGACGCGTTCCCCGTCGAGGGAACAGTAGGCGTCGGTTCGACCTAGGACTCCATTTTGGAGACCAAAGTCAGAACCAAGACAGCTAAGGTTGTATAAATAAATATTTTATTGTTGCATTGTGTTTTGGACTAACCCTGGATGCAGGACCGAAGGAACGTGTGTCTGCAGCTCAGAAAGCCTCAAAGGAGAGAGGCAATGGCTGAGTAGGGCGCCCGGAGTGTCCCGGGCGCCCCCAAGGTGCATACAAAACAAGTCAAAGAAAAAAGGGTTCGAACAGCTGCTGGGCGGGGCGCCCTCATGCTCCCGGGCGACCCCGCTGCTCCCGGGCGCCCCCAGCGTCCCGGGCGCCCCCATGCGCATGCCTCGAACCAGAAGCCATCGAAGCCAAGCAGATAATGCTTGACCCGGTCAATCCGGGCGCCCCGAGCGCTCCGGGCGCCCCGGTTAAAGCGGATCCAGAGGATAGACGCTGACCGAGACCTTTGCGGATCAAAGGCCACGTGGGGGGCGCCCCCGACAGCAAAATCTTACTTATTTCCATTATTTCTGCTATATTTATTTGTTTTGATATATGGCAAAGGGGGAGAGATAGGAAAGGAGAGAGTAAAATTAATTTTCTTTATCAAAATTTAATTTTCTTAACTCTATCCTTTATTCAAAAAGTATTCAAAAGTTTTTTCTTTATTCAAAACTTTTTTGAAAAATACTTAAGCTTTCAAAATTTTGCTAAGTATTCAAGCCTTTCAAATACTTAAGCTTTCAAAATTTTGCTAAGTATTCAAGCCTTTCAAATTTTTAACCTTTCAAAATTGTGCTAAGTATTCAAGTCTTTCAAAATTTTTAAGCTTTCAAAATTTTGCTAAGTATTCAAGTCTTTCAAAATTTTTAAGCTTTCAAAATTTTGCTAAGTATTCAAGTCTTTCAAAATTTTTACTTAAGCTTTCAAAATTTTGCTAAGTATTCAAGTCTTTCAAAATTTTTACTTAAGCTTTCAAAATTTTGCTAAGTATTCAAGTCTTTCAAAATTTTTACTTAAGCTTTCAAAACTTTGCTAAGTATTCAAGTATTTCAAAATTTTTACTTAAGCTTTCAAAATTTTGCTAAGTACTCAAGCCATTCAAAATTTTATAACTTAAGCTTGTCAAAAGTTTTAAACTTTTATAAAGTACCTTAAGCTTAAGATTTTCAAAACTGGTTAAGTACAATGTTATTAAGTATTTAAGTTTTCCAAAAGTACTGTAATAAGTTTTCAAAATTATTAAGTACTTAAGTTTTTTTCATCCTACTAAAGTACTTAAGCTAACACTCTCAAAACCTTTGAGTACCTTGAAACTTAAAGCCTTAAACTTTTTAAGTACTCAAAAATCTTGTTTCAAAAATCTTCCTATATACTTTTAACTTAAGATTCCTAAGTACCTAAAACTTAAGTTTTCAAAGTACAAGTAAAGTTTTTTTAACCCCACGAATTTTTGAAAAATCTAGGGGGAGATTCCTTCCAGGGGGAGGGAACAAAGTTTAACATTTTTTTCATGCTTGCTTAAACTTAACTTTTTGAACTAAGGTTGCCATAAATCAAAAAGGGGGAGATTGTTGGTGCAGAATGCACCAAAGTCAAACCTGTGTTTTGATAATGGCAACAGAGGTCAAAAGTTAAGTCTTACTTATGTTTCTAACAAGTTACTCTAGTGTGCAGAGATAAAGCCCTAGCGAAGGACTGCTAGGCAACTGGCGAAGGACTGCCAGTAGCAAAGCCCTAGCGAAGAACTGCTAGGCAACTGGCGAAGGACTGCCAGTAGCAAAGCCCTAGCGAAGGACTGCTAGGCAACTGGCGAAGGACTGCCAGTAGCAAAGCCCTAGCGAAGGACTGCTAGGCAACTGGCGAAGGACTGCCAGTAGCAAAACCCTAGCGAAGGACTGCTAGGCAACTGGCGAAGGACAGCCAGTATCTGTTGGGACCGGGTGCATGCTGACAAGGATACGAGTTCGTAAAATTTTAAATTTTTACGTGCAGCGGAAGAATTTACATAAAATAATTTCCTAAATTATTTTAACTTCGTATCTAACATGCAACCTTATAGTGTGTTGACATAATCATAAAATAAAACTTTGCAGAAAAGTAAACTAATTTACATTATACCTCTCGTAACTCGAAGTAAGGGACGAGATCCAACCGTAGCATCCCTTGGAAGCTCCGCCTCTATTCGCGTCCACGCCGAGTTCTCTTCGGGATGACTTCGCAAAGTCACGAGTTTTGTGCCGACGAGAACTACTAGATTCTCTATAGGCACAACAAGAAAGATCAAGAGAGGAAAGGGAAACTAACCACCAAGAAAACGGAATCGAATTCCGGGAAGAGAGGAGTCGCTATCCGCTTCTTCTTCTTCTTGTTTCGTTTCTCCTTCTTCTTGAAGCTCACGGCAACCTTGCTTGGTGTTGATAGGGTGCGCCGGCCCTAGCAAGGAAGGTGGGAGCCGGCCCTAATTCTCCAAGAAGGGCGCCGGCCCTAAGGGAGGAGAGGGGAGGGAGAAGAGAAGAGAGAGAGAGGGAGAGCTCTTCACAACTTGATTAGTTGATTGGGAATAAGGGCTTGCCTTTGGTTCCTTTAAATAGTAGCAACTCCTTTGCTAAGTCTCCCTCTTAACGGAATTAACGGAATTAGTTATAAGAAATTTATCTTATAAATTCTCTTATTAATTATTCTGTTTAAGCCGAGTCTTATTATAACTAATTTATAATAAAACAAATTCTTCTTCTCTTTAAATTATGGAATAAATTTTATAAGAAATTTATAAACTTTCTTATTATGGAAAAATCAATTCTTAATTGATTTTATAAAATTAAAATAAACCAATTCATGGATTATTTTAACTTCCATAAAAAGAATAAATTTCTACAAATTTATTTATATAAATTTCTTTATTCAAATTTATTTATCCATAATTTATAAAACAAATCACACTAGATTTATTTTATTAATTAAACCAAATAAATTGATTTAATTCCCTTTAATGGCCGACCACCACAAGGAGGGTTAGCACCCTCTTTGGCCGGCCAAACCAACCCGAACTGGTCGCGAATTAAACTCATTTAATTCGCCCAATAAGCCTTTAAAAGACTTAGCCATTTTTAGCTTCCATTGCACCTCTGATTAACTCAGATTCGACTTATTTCTCTTGATCGGAAAATCTAATTTTCAACTCGTTTTAAATCCCTCGGATTACTCGTATTGCGTGTGACTAAATAGGCTTTCGATTTATGTTGGCCGTCTATAATCAACCAATTATAGAATGATCATGAGTGGCACCTAGTAGTACATCATGACCCCCAATTAATCGAAAGATCAACGGTTTGACCTCAGAAGAAATTATTCTGAAACCCTTCAGCAGCTCTACTAAATCGTGCCCCATTCCCTTCACCACCTTATACCCACTTGGTTCAGGACACGGTCTATGGTGTCAATCCCCACTAGGCTGACTACGTCACATCTAGCCCAAGTAGTGTCTTTCTCGTCCATTGGATTTCTAATTACTCTCATATATTTAAGAGACTCGCACTCTAAACATGATATACTCTGACCAGAGGTTTTTGAGTAACAATCCGACGATAGGCCTGGGTATACATCTCCTCGCAAGGAGTGGTGAATCCTTTGTAGGCTGTTCAAACATCTTCGGGCACTTCGGCTCATACCCAATCATCCTGGGTCCACACCTCCTTGGAGATGCTTGCTTAAGATGTTAAAGTATAAGTCTCCATGACCAAGATGACTTGAACACCGCAAGTCAAAGGAACATCGCACTTAAGCTGCAGTAAGAACTTCATTGACATATTTATATAGATAATCATATGAAGTTTTACAGCTAGTCACTCCAATGAACTAGTTCCCTTAACTAGCATCCATGTTTATCTCTGGACATCCCAATGTCACCAGCCAGTGAGAATCAGCTGATTAGAGAATAACCCATGCTAGTCTCAACAGAATTGATAGTGTCCGTTTTTATCAATTCATCGACTAGGGATATTTTCAATACTTCACATTTGCACATATGGAGATAATCACAAGTTGTGATCCCATCACAAATTCTCTTATGCTGTGAGTTGTATTGCGGACATTCAGTAGATGAGTTTAAGATCCCAATCAAATACACAAAACATGTATACTCAAATAGTGAATTATCATTTATTAATATAAATGTTTACATCATAAGGCGATTGCCTTAGGACACTTCTCTCATATCACTAACAGTATCCAAGCCCTAGCGAAGGACTGCTAGGCAACTAGCGAAGGACTGCCAGTATCCAAGACCTGACAAAGGACCGTCAGGCAAAAGTCCAACCAAAGGAGCGGCTGGCATCAGGTACATTCTCCCGAGAGGAGTAGGTGAGGACGCGTTCCCCGTCGAGGGAACAGTAGGCGTCGGTTCGACCTAGGACTCCATTTTGGAGACCAAAGTCAGAACCAAGACAGCTAAGGCTGTATAAATAAATATTTTATTGTTGCATTGTGTTTTGGACTAACCCTGGATGCAGGACCGAAGGAACGTGTGTCTGCAGCTCAGAAAGCCTCAAAGGAGAGAGGCAATGGCTGAGTAGGGCGCTCGGAGTGTCCCGGGCGCCCCCAAGGTGCATACAAAACAAGTCAAAGAAAAAAGGGTTCGAACAGCTGCTGGGCGGGGCGCCCCCATGCTCCCGGGCGCCCCCGTGCTCCCGGGCGCCCCCAGCGTCCCGTGCGCCCCCATGCGCATGCCTCGAACCAGAAGCCATCGAAGTCAAGCAGATAACGCTTGACCCGGTCAATCCGGGCGTCCCGAGCGCTCCGGGCGCCCCGGTCAAAGCGGATCCAGAGGATAGACGCTGACCGAGACCTTTGCGGATCAAAGGCCACGTGGGGGCGCCCCCGACGTCCCGGGCGCCCCCAGGCCCTATATAAAGGACCCTCGACCAAGGCTTCAATCAATCAATTCTTTCAACGCCTCAAAGCTCTTCTACGCTCGTGCCTTGCTCCGGAAACACTCCAACTCGAGCCGACGACGTCCCGCTGCCCCAAAAAAGTCAATACACTCCGGACGTCGGTAACGAAGAGTGCAATTCTTTATTATTATTTTCGTGCACTTACTTTGTAACCAAATTCTGTAACTATTATTGCGCTTCATATAGAATTGCCCAAAGTAAACGGTCAACGACCGTGGGCCTTGGAGTAGGAGTCGACACAGGCTCCGAATCAAGTAAAATCGACTGTGTCTCTGTGTTGTGTTTTTTTTACTTCCGCTATGCAATTGCTCTTTACGAAATTCCGAACGATTTCCGATATTCACCCCCCCCTCTATCGGTTTTCTCGATCAAACAGGTTCGACCTAGGGTTTCACGGAAATCCGAAGTCAGAACCAAGTCCTTAAGATTAAGATTATCTGCATGTTTGTCTTGCCTTTGATTGTATTGCAGGTACCTAAAAGTTGGAAACAAGGCAGGCAAACGAACACAAGAGACCTAGAAGAAGACCTCTAGGGCGTCTATATTGAAACAGGCGCCCCAGAGCAATAGGGTGCCCTGGATTGGCAGCCAGCTCCCAGGCGCTTGTTAACACAGGCGCCTGAGAGCTCCCAGGCGCTTGTTAACACAGGCGCCTGAGAGCTCCCAGGCGCCCTATATGTCTAGGGCGCCCTAGATGAAACCTTTATCCACTGCTGCGAGTTCGGCGCGAGGATGGAGTTTGACCAAGCTATATTGTTGATGCAGTCTGATCCTGATTGTTGTTTTGGTGTTGACATCGATTTTAGTTTAGGTTGATGATTATGATTATAGTTAAGTCCTGATCGGGGATTAGGCATGTTATAGAAAATCCTAGCTTGGAGGGCTAGGTGTTGGAAAATCCTAACCTGGAGGGTTAGGTGTGGAAAATCCTAGCTTGGAGGGCTAGGTGTTGAAAAGTCCTAATTGGGAAGGGTTGGGTGAAAATTCATAGCTTGGAGGGCTAGGTGAAAAGTCCCAACTTGGAGGGTTAGGTGAAAAGTCCCAACTTGGAGGGTTAGGTGAAAAATCCTAGCTTGGAGGGTCAGGTCCTAGCTTGGAAGGCTAGGTGTGGAAAAGTCCTAACTCGGAAGGTTGGGTGAAAAGTCCTAGCTTGGAGGGCTAGGTGAAAAGTCCTAACTTGAAGGGTTAGGTGAAAAGTCCCATCTGGAGGGTTAGGTGAAAAATCCTGGCTTGGAGGGTCAGGTCCTAGCTTGGAGGGCTAGGTTGGATGAAACCCTAGCTTGGAGGGCTAGGTTGGAGCCCCTGGATCGGTCTGGTGACTGATTAGGGAGTTGGCACGGTGCTCCTTCGTGGATCGGTCTGGTGACCGATCCAGCGATGACTGATCGGTCTGGTGACCGATCAGGGAGTATGCGTTTCACCCACTGCTTGGCTCCTAATCGGTCTGGTGACCGATCAGGGAGCACACAGTGAGGTTGAGTTCCCCTGCTGATCTGCTCCTGATCGGTCTGGTGACCGATCTGGATCACTGTGCAGATCGTTCTAGAGAACGATCAAGCGTCGTGAGTTCCTCACTATGATCGATCAGGACGGAGCCTGATCGGTCTGGTCATGACCTGATCGGTCTGGTGACCGATCAGGAGGCTCTCTGATCGGTCCGGTGACTGATCAGGAGGGTTGGACTGCGAAGCTTAGAAATTGCCCGGCAAAGGGGTGAATCGGTCTGGTGATCGATTCACAACCTGGGATCGGTCTGGTGATCGGTCCAGGAGAGTCCCAGAGAAATCGCGATTTCTGATTGAGCGTTGGGGACCGATCAGGTCGGAGCCTGATCGGTCTGAACCCAGCCTAATCGGTCTGGTGACCGATCAGGAGGCCCTCTGATCGGTCTGGTGACCGATCACTTTAATTCAAAATACACTGTCAGACGCTCTGATCGCGTCTAAACGTATCCGATTCTCTGCGCTTAATCTCTGATGCTTGATTTTCTATTTGATATACTGCTCTAATGTCTGATTAAGTTGCAGGTGACAGGGAAGGATTCAAACACTCAAGGAGAGTCAATGGAGGCCTTTCCTTGGAGTAGGGTTGTCCGTTTTCCATCTCAGGTTGCAACGGCCGGAGCTGCAGACTGGAGCTGCTGACTGGAGCTTGGCTGAGGGAAGCTCAGAGAGTCCAGGGAGAGCTCAGTGGTAGCTGGCATTGGCAGGTAAGCAGCTAGAGGCTGCAGTGGGATGGTGTCACCTGTGCTCAGTGGAGAAACAAAAGGGCGTAGAGGAGAAGAGCAGAGTAGAGTTCGCTGAAACGATCTTCTGGCTTGAGTTCTTGCTGCACGTTTGTGTTCTCCACACTTTACTTGTGCGTTCTGAAGTTCCATCATCTTGAGCAAGCAACTGCAATCAGTGAAGCAATCATCCCTTACTTGAGCACTTGGAGGAAGGAACAAGAGGCTTTGAGTCCAACAGCGAGAAGACACGAAGAAAGGGTTCTTGCGTGAGATCGTCGTTGGGTGGAGCTCGGAAGAAGCTTGCTGTGTTCTTGTCTGTGCTAAGTGCTAAGTAAGATCTTTCTTGTGTTTCATTGTGCTTAAACTATATCTTTGATTGAAACGCTGTGGAGTGGTTACTCCACCGAGAAGGAGGTTGCTTTCTATCCGGTGTTCACCGGGGCTTGATCTGCCGACGATCAAGGGATTGCCCACCTTAAGGGCACGCCAAGGAGTAGGGGCAAGTTCTCCCCAAACCTTGTAAACCTCTTGTTAGCGTTCTTGTGTTTGCTCATAGTTTAGGGTTTTGGTTTTCTGCATACTCTGGTTTTATTACTTCCGCTGTGCTACTAAACGTTTAAGTGCAGAATTTTTGATAAGCTTAAAGTCCAAGTGTTTGGCTATATTCACCCCCCCCCCCCTCTCTA
Source organism: Boesenbergia rotunda (assembly GCA_024364735.1). NCBI lineage: Eukaryota > Viridiplantae > Streptophyta > Magnoliopsida > Zingiberales > Zingiberaceae > Boesenbergia > Boesenbergia rotunda. The sequence goes on along the minus strand of JAGFNQ010007075.1, from coordinate 41,791 downwards.
GCCATCCGAGTTCCAACAAGTGGTATCAGAGCTTGGGGCTCTGTTTTTACGGATTAACAACCGAGAGCTATCATCCATGGCTTTGAGAGAGGGTTTCTCCACCACCCGACCTCCTTTCTTTGATGGCGCTGACTTTCAATATTGGAGATCAAAGATGGAGTACTATCTTAAGATGGACATCAACACTTGGTTCGCTGTGAAGGAGGGTTTCACCCCTCCTAAGGATGATGAAGGCAAAGAACTTGAGTCGTGGCGGTGGACAGCTGAACAAACTCGAAAGAGTGAAGCCGACGCAAAGGCAGTTGTCACCCTACAATGCGGCATGAACAAAGACCAACTCATTAAGGTTGGTCCATTCACAAGTTCTAAAGACTTGTGGAACAAGCTCATCGAACTCCACGAGGGAACCCGAGACTCAAGAATTGCCAAGAGAGACTTATTCCTCAACCAACTCCAAAACCTCTCCATGAAGGAGAATGAGACTGTAAGTGAGCTCCACAGCATATTCAAAGAGGTATTGAATGGTCTCCACTCAATTGATGAAAAGGTCGAGAATCGCGACCTTGTGAGGTATGTGCTAAAAGCATTTCCAAGGAATGCTTTGTGGTCATCCATGGTAGATGCCTACAATGTTTCCAAGGATTTATCAATTGTTAAACTAGATAATCTATTTTGTGAAATGGAATTACATGAGATGGCTAACAAAGGCCTCAAGGAAAGGGGATTGCCTTAGTTGCAGGGGACCGATCAACAAGAAG
>JAGFNQ010007075.1:0-38536 GCA_024364735.1 Boesenbergia rotunda | reverse complement strand
ATATTCATCATCCTAAAACATGGCATATCATTCTAAACATGGCATATCATCATAACATGGCATATCATTCATAAACATGGCATATCATTCGTAAACATGGCATATCATTCATAACATGGCATATCATTCATAAACATGGCATATCATGCATAACATGGCATATCATTCATAAACATGGCATATTCATAAACATGGCATATCATCATAACATGGCATATCATTCATAAACATGGCATATCATCGTAAACATGGCATATCATTCATAAACATGGCATATCATTCATAAACACAAATCACATCTTACCATAGGGCCATTGGGACCCTTACTTGAAATAAATCTTAACTTTTACCCTATTAACCCTTCTTGGCCGAAACTTGTGGAGTCCCAAGGCCATGTGAAAATTCACATAACCACCATCCATCATCCTTATATCATGGCAACACATAAACATATGCTTGAAGTTAAAGACTCAACCCTAACCCTTGGGTCCTTGGCGTTGGCCGAACCATATGGGCCTCTAGGATGCTCCAAAAATTCCCAAAAATTATACATAACTTCTAAAAATCATAAGAGAACATTAAATAACATTATCTTGATTTTTAACATATTTTTAGACATTTAAATCATGGTGGCCGAAACCCATAAACATAGGGACCTTGGTTTTGCCCCATTCATGTTGGCCGAAAACCTAGAGTGTTCTAGGGTACTCCAAAAATTCACCAAAAATTATACATAACCTCTACACATCATAAGGGAATATCAAATAACATTATCATGATTTTTAACATATTTTTAGACATTTAAAACATGGTGGCCGAAACCCTTGAACTTAAGGTTCTGCGTTTTGCTTCTTTCATGTTGGCCGAAACTCTAGGGTGTCCTAGGGTACTCCAAAAATTCCCAAAAATTATACTTAACTTCTAAAAATCATAAGTGAACATTAAATAACATTATCATGATTTTAACATATTTCTAGACATTTAAAACATAGTGGCCGAAACCTTGAACTTAAGGTTCTGGGTTTTGCTCTTTCATGTTGGCCGAAACTCTAGGGTATCTAGATACTCCAAAAATTCCCAAAAATTATAATTAACTTCTAAACATCATAAGGGAACATTAAATAGCATTATACATATTTTAGCATAATTTTAGATCTAAAAACATGGTGGCTGAAACCTTTAAACATAAAGTTCTTGGTTTTCTTTCCTTTCAACATCAATCCAAAAACTATCCAATATATCATGCTAAAAATCATAAAAATCATAGGGAACTATTATACCACAGGTGAGGGAGTCTTACCTTGGGGTTTCTAAATTTTTAGACCTTGGATGGATAGAAGGAAGAAGACTTGATGTCTCTTGACCACACCTAGTCCTTGGATCCTTGTAAGAACTTTAGATCTTGGGAGATGGAGCCTTGGTGGAAACTTTTCCAAGGGGAACTCTTCCTTAGAATTTCGGCTAGAATGAGGAGGGAGGAGGGGAGCAAATGCACTTGATGGTGAAGAGAAGTAACCCCCCAAACCCCCTCTTTATAGCTCCTTTAAAGAGGCAAATGAAGAGTCTCACCATGACCCTTCATCTCCTTCTACTTCTTAACCAACCTCCACTTCATTTACTCATAAGTATTCCATGCTAGGTGAGTTGGTTAAAGCATTCATGGTTGTACAAGAGGTCCAAGGTTCAATCCTTGGCCCATGCACTTTTATTTTTATTTTATTTTTCATTTTATTTAAACCTTTTCCTCCAATTTTCGAAAGTTCCCTTTTATTGTGAAAATTCTCCAAAAATCACCCATAATTATGCTAATATTCCTAAATAAAATTATTTTATATTTATATTAATTTTACCTAATTTATATTAATTTTACCTAATTAATCCCCATTTTTGGAGCCCATTTAAAGCTCATTAGTACCTAATTTCTCCATTAAAATAGAAAAATTAGGCTAAGACTTACCCATAATCATGCTAATATGCCTAATTAAATCCTATTTATATTTATACTAATTATTACCTAAATCCACCTATAATCCTGGTACTAAAAAGCCCACATAAAGCCCATTATTACTTAGTTTTCTCAATTTAAATGAGAAAACATGGATTTTCTAGGCCAAAGTTCTCCTTAATATTTCTAGGTCCCTTGGAAAATTATTTAAACATTCTTAATATTTTAGGAAAATATTAAGAGAATTTTCCGGGTCGTTACACATAGTCCTTTACTAGTTCCAGCCATCGGCGTTGTCGCATATTGAGGTTCTTCTGAGTGAAGAAATATCGCAGACTCTGGTGGTTTGTATAAATCTTGCACTGTGCTCCATATAGATAGTGTCTGCATATTTTCAGAGCAAAGACCACGGCTGCCAATTCTAAATCGTGAGTGGGATAGTTCTTTTCGTGTTCCTTCAGTTGCCTAGAGGCATAGGCAATGACTTTACCACTCTGTATCAGTACAGCTCCGAGTCCCAATTTGGAGGCATCGCTATACATATCAAATCCCTTGTCATTTTCTGGAAGAGTCAGGATCGGAGCACTTGTAAGTCTTCTTTTCAGCTCCAAGAAACTCTTCTCGCACTCGTCTGTCCATATATATTTCTTTTTCTTCTTGGTGAGAACCGTCATCGGTGCTGCGATTCTGGAGAAGTCTTCTACGAATTTCCGGTAATATCCCGCTAATCCGAGAAAACTCCTGACCTCGCTAGCATTCTTGGGCCTGCTCCAGTTACTCACGGCCTCAATCTTCCTCGGGTCAACCATGACTCCATCCTTGGAAATAATATGACCGAGAAAGGACACATGGTCCAGCCAGAATTCGCATTTGGAGAACTTGACATATAATTTCTTTTCCCGAAGAATCTATAGTACCATCTTCAGGTGTTTGGCATGCTCTTCTTGATTTCTCGAGTAGATAAGGATATCGTTAATGAAGATGATCACAAACTTGTCGAGGAAAGCCAAGAAAACCTGATTCATCAGATCTATGAACATTGCGGGAGCATTGGTCACTCCGAAGGGCATAACGATGCACTCATAATGTCCATATCTAGTCCAGAAAGCCGTCTTCGGGATATCGTCTGGCTTTACTTTCACTTGATGGTAGCCAGACCTGAGATCAATCTTTGAAAAGACGGTGGCTCCTCTTAGTTGATCGAACAGATCATCTATCCTTGGGAGGGGATATCTGTTCTTGATTGTCACATTATTTAGCGCTCTATAGTCTATACACAGGCGCATAGTGCCGTCCTTCTTCTTGACAAATAATACCGGAGCTCCCCATGGAGAGTGACTAGGGCGAATAAGTCCCTTGTCGAGTAGCTCCTGTAGTTGTCCTTACAGTTCTTTCAATTCAGCTGGCGCCATACGGTAGGGTGCCTTGGAGATCGAATTTGTACCAGGAACCAGTTAATTCTCAAATTCAACCTCTCTATCAGGGGCTAACCCCGGTAACTCATCTGGGAATACTTCTGGATAATGGCATACTACTCTCACATCTTCTAGCTTCTGGTCCATTGCCTGACCCGTACTGACCACATGTGCTAGAAAACCAGTGTATCCCTTGTCCAACATCTTCTGCGCCTTGAGAGCCGATAAGAATTTCCCGGTTCTTTTTCTTGGCTCTCCAATAAATTCGAACATGGGTTCTGCCTCGGGCTGGAAGACCACTTTGTGTCTACGGCACTCGATGGAAGCGCCGTATTTACTTAGAAAATCCATACTCAGTATGACATCAAAGTCTTGCATGTTGAGTACTATCAAGTCGCAATAGAGTTCCCTTTCTGCGATTCTGATTGGTACGACACGCAACTGGTGGGTGGATGCCATTGTTTCTCCCGAAGGCAGGGTTGTTAAAAACTTGCTGTCTAGAACTTGTAAGGGTATGTCTATCTTCTTAGCATGTATCATGGAAATATAGGAATGTGTTGCCCCAGTATCAAATAAAGCAGTAGCATGCTGATTATAAATAATTATCTGACCTGTGACAACGGTGGAAGCATTTGCCGTATCTTCCTTTGTAAGGGAGAATACCCTGGCGTTCGTAGTAACAGGCGGGGCCTCCAATTTGCCTTGACTTAATTGAGGACCTCCTAGTGCGGCTTGCATATAGTGCAGTTGTGCAGGAGCATTCTGATACTGTATCTGCTACTGAGAAGGTGCCGGGGCCTTGGCAGGACAGGTGAAGGCCTTGTGTCCCTCTTGTCCGCATGTGAAGCACTTGTTTGTACCCTTGCGGCATTCTCCAGGATGCGTGTTTCCACATTTTGCGCACGGGGGGTACTTGGGCTTCTTATTTGCTGGGCCGCCTTTAGAATTGTTCCACTTTTTCTTATCATTGCGGTCCCCCTTCCAACTAGTACCCGCGTGCTGAGGCTTCTGACCTCCTGAGGGGGCTTGGCTCTTGCTTTCAGTTGGTGTCTTCCTTTGCTGATTTATGTTGTTCAGATAGTGCTCGGTGATCAAAGCACTGCTGAACAGCTCCTCGGCGGTGTTCGGTCTGTTAACTCCGCCGACCACGTTCAGAACTATCTCCGGCCGTAACATCTTCAGCATAAGGCGAACCTTTTGTTTCTCCGTGCTGACCAACTCAGGACATAGGCGAGCCAGTCGGTTGAATCTCTTGACGGCTTCGCTAACGGATAGGTCACCTTGTCGGAATTCCATGAATTCATCATAATGCTTGTTGGTGACCCGCATGTGGAAGAACTCCTCGAAGAATTCCGTCTCAAAGTCTGTCTACTTCATCCGGTTCACGAGTCTCTTAGTCTTGACCCTCTCCCACCACATTCTGACATTGCCAGAGAGGCAGAATGACACACATTTTATCTTCTCATGCTCCGGCCAATCTAGCAGCTCCATAGTACTCTCCACGGTCCTAAACCAGGCCTGTGCATCCCATGGCTCGCAAGCACCCGAGAAGGACTCCGGCTTCAGCCTCTGCCACTGGATTAAATAGGCTTCCGGTCGCATTCTGGTGGTAGGGCCTGTTAGGGGTGCTACAGATATCACAGTCTGGTTTGGTGGTGGAGTGGTAGCATTTCTCTGTTGAGTCATCAGGGTGTCGATGGTCTGCTGTTGTTCGGCGATCTGACGCTGGAGTTCTGCGACTATGTGCGTCAGGTCAGGCTGGGGTGCAGTTTGGTTTGTTCTGGTACTTCTTCTAGCCATGCTATCTTCACGAAATAACACATAGGCTAGTATAAGGTTACTGTCATTTCTATTCATATACATGTATCTTAAATCATTTCATCATAAGGCATGACAAGGTATCTTCCTAGTTTCATCCAAGGTAAAATGATGATTCCATTATATATATCATGGATCATACTTGCATAATTGAATTATCAATATAAACATGAAATAAGGCAAGTATAGAATCTCTTACTTGGAAGCGGCAGGAGGCAGGCTTGATGTGTGTGTAGTGAGATAGAAACTGGCTCTGATACCAAGCTGTAACGCCCGCCCCTTACCGTTAAGGCAGCGCGTTACCTTTTCCTACTTAACTTACGCATATTATTGCATATGAATCTAAAGCATTGCAGCGGAAATAAAACATAACTATAAACACATGCAACAAGAAGGGGGTATAAAGATCATATAGTATCTAGTAGCATTCATGCCTTAAATAAACTCCAAAAGAGCTAACAAGTATCAAGTATAAGGTAGTAAAACATGTTTTCTTATAAAGATAAGTGCTAAGTCTATAATGGCACTAAAATGGATCGATCAGCCAAGTCACCACCCACACACGAGCCCTTCCTGCAGCTTCCCTTCCTTTAGTAATTTCTATGTTGATCTGCAACATAAGCAATCAACTATAAGTACGAAACTTAGTAAGCTCTTTCCTACTCACTAAATCCACATGTCACGTATATTTGAAAGACATATAACATCTCATGTATAGCATAAAACCCATAAGGCACATAAGGAACATGAATGCATACAAACATAAAACATATGCATTGCAAAAACATTTAGGATGCTCTTTAGAAAACATAATAAGTAATACTTTAACATAAGCATACATCATCTTTATTGGGGTCCCCGGCTTGTACCCATTCTTTCTTTGTGTGCATCCCTAAATAGATGTGAGATAGCTAGTCTTGACCTACTAGGGTTACTAGGCCTACTCTCATTCAACCTAGGGGCAGCTTCGGTAGTCCAGAACCGTGGATCTTTTTTAAGATCCGATACAAGCCATACTTTAAAGTAAAATTCATACATGTATTCTTTCCTTTTTCTTTCTTTCATAATGAATGTACTATAGACATTCAATCATTCATGAGTAAGGGCACACTTTCATGGCACAATCATTCACATAAATAGCATGACAATGTAGGATCTTTCTTTAAAAACATGCAAGTGAAGCAACATCATGCTAGTCTTATCAACACATCATTCATGTAACATATTTGTCTTAATCAAGGCAACACATTAGTTTTAGCTTTCTTTTCCTATCTTAATACATGCTGGCCGAAACGTCTTAGGTAGGGTTTCATAGCATAAAATTCATATAACATTGAAATAAGTGCACACTTCACACAAGAGATCATTTACAAGTACAAGAGTAGTCTAAACTTCACTAAACATTAGTTTAGGCACACGATTGTAGTTTGGACCTATTTTAGCCCTCAATCTAGTTGCTGGCTGAAACTCACAACTAGGGTATTATAGCATAAAAATTCATGTAACATGGGAACAAATGCATAAGAGATCATTTACAAGTACAAGGGTAGTCTAGACTTCACTAAACATTAGTTTAGGTACATGATTTGTAATTTGGACCTATTTAAGCCCTCAATATAGTTGTTGGCCGAATATTATAGGGTTAATAAGGCATAGATTTCACAATTTTCTTGACCTAAAATATTTCATAAGCAAGGGAAATTCACATAAGATCAAGCCCTAGTCCATACACATGCATCTACCCATCTCCGACACTTGGCCGAGAGGTTCTAGGTCCTTTACATCATGAAAGGCACTCAAACATCATGTATTCATCTTCTATAAGAAGGTAGCAATAAGCATGTATAATCATCATCTAAACTTAAACATAACAAAAGAGAAGAAAACCTCCCTTGACCGAAACACACAACATGGCCTTTCTTCCATTCTTTCCACACAATATCACAAGCAAACATAAGGGATCATAAATACACATTCAAGGCTGTTATGTTGCAGGTGAGGGAGTCTTACCTCTTGCGCTAAAAATTCAAAAGGTGTTCTAGACTTTGGAGAAGAAAAGGGGCTCTTAGGCTTAGTACTCCTCTTGTTCTTCTCCTTTTCTTCTTCCAGTTTCTCAAGGGGTGTGAGGCTCGATTTTGGGGCAGCAAGGAGACCCTAGGTCTCGGTGAGGGAGAGGAGGAAGAGGGAAGGCTTGGTGAGAAGAGAGAGGAGGGCTTGTGCTATGCCGAAAATGCCTTGGACATTTTTTTCCCCATGCTCTTTTATAGGGAGTGAAAAGGCAAGCACCCTTTCAATGGTGCCTCTTCATTTTCATGTGTCTCTTAACTTATTTTCTACTCATCTACAATTTCCCATCTCCTCCTAATAGCACTCCCTTGCTAGGTGAATTGGTTACATGAACATTCTTAAGGCTTTGCTTTTCTTTGAGGTCCAAGGTTCAATCCTTGGCACCTCCTCTTCTTTTTGCTTTCTCTTCCTTTTATTTTTTTATTTTTTTTTCAAGCCGGCATAACCAAAGCCCACCTAGAGAATGCTACTTATTTAATTCATACACATGCATATGCATATCATTATTCATTCATACATGTGCAGGATATTAAGCATAACATTAAATATAATACATAAGCATAATTATCACACATCCACTACGTGTCAAGATAATGCCTAACATTTCCTTATTCACAACTTTTCCCACTAAATTCATAATATTATTCTTGGCCACATGTTCCATTATTACAACGCTAGAGAGGGAAATTTGGGGCGTTACATACCCTTAGTCAAGGTCCTATGGCAAAGTCAGAGGTTCGAGGTAGCTACCTGGGAATGCGAGGACGATGTGAAATAAAAGTTTCCGGAGCTATTTTATGTTCGAGGACGAACTTCCCAGAAGGTATGGAGGATTATAACACCCCACTAAAATTCCCTTCAATATTATCCCTAATATTGAGTATAATTGCATGAATAATAGCCATATTGAGTATGATTCATGAATGATAGTTAGAGTTGTGGGAATTTTAGTGTAAGTGTTAATGGGCCTTATAGGGGCTCTAAATGGTGGAAATTCTTAATGGGTCTTAAATAGTACTTCGTTAGTTATCCTAATGGGCCCCATGAGGATAAAAGAAATAACACATCATGTAATGGGCCTTACTTTAGATGGGCTTGCAAAAGAATATAAAAAAAAAATGAAATGAGGTAAGTGCCAAGGATCTAACCTTGGACCTTAGAGATATTGTAAGCCTTAAGAATGCATATATAACCAATTGACCTAGCAAGGGAGTGCTATTAGGAGAATAAAGGAAATTGTAGGTAGGTGTAAGGATAAGAGAGATGAAGATGCACCATGGAGGATGAAGAGTCACCATGGAAGGTAAAGGGGTCACCATGGAAGGTGAAGAGACATTCCTTTTCATTTACTATAAGAAGATGAGGGGAAAAAATGCCACAAGGCATCTTCATCTTCTCATTCCTCTCATTGCCGAAAACACCAAGGCTCTCTCTCCATCAAAAAAAAAATTCTCTCCAAGAAGATCTAGTGAAGGCTTTGTGTTTGTGAAGCAAAGGAAGAACCAAGGAGCAAGAAGTTCTTTCTTTCTCCTTCTAGGTGATATATATTGTTTGGGAATCTTTAGCACAAGGGTAAGACTCCCTCACCTATGGTATAATAGTTTTGATGTTATCTTTCATGATTTAAGGTTTTGTTTGAGCTCTATGTTGAGAAAACCATGAACTAGGGTTCCTACAACTTTCGGCCAAGCAAGTTTTTGGGTCTAGGATGATGTTAAAATCTCACTTGTGTTTCCTAATGCTTTCTCATGATAAAATAAGAATGAATTATGAGTTGTGGAATTTTTGTAGCACCCTAAGACCCTACAAGTTTCGGTCACCTCTTCCCTTTCATAGTTAGGATTAAATCTAACCCTCCAAGCATGCTTATTATGATTCCCTATGTTACAATGGATGTTAATTGAAATTATATGAATTTTTTCCATGGACTTAAGACCCCTATAAGTTTCGGCCAAGACCAAGTTTTAGGGTTAGGAACTAGGGTTAGCCCAATCATGGGTTCTAATGGCTTCCTATGGTATTGTATGTATTGTGTTGGATGTTAAATATGAATTATATGAATTTTTTCATGGACTTGTGGCCCTTTAGGGTTTCGGCCAAGACCTAATCTAGGGCTAGGAATTGGGGTTAGCCCCAATCATGTGTTCTAATGGCTTCCTATTGCATGGTATGAATTGTATGGGTGTTATGTTACTTATCGTATCTCACATTTTACTTGAATAATGGGACTTCCATCTTCTAGGGGTTCGGCCAAGCACCAAGTCTAGGGTTTGGGATAGTCAAGGTTTCAAGTATACTTGTTTATGGCTTACTATGATGTAGATGTATGTTCAAGCATGTTGTATGAATTTTAACCCTAACTTTATGTGCTATGCATCATGATGTTGTATGCTTATATTATGTGCCATGTTTTAGTAGGTATATTTATGGATGTTTTAAACCATATACCATGAACACATGTGTTGTGAAGTATGCCTCATGTCTATGTAGGATTATGCATGTATTATGTTAAATGTCTTGAACATAGGTATTATGATAGATATATGGTTATGTAGACCTATGCATGTTTTAGGTTGAAGGTTAGGAATCTATGTAGTATGTATCATGTTCATATGGATCCTACCCATGCATGCTTTATGATAGATACCATGATCATGTATGCTATGTGATATGTGCCATGTATGTAATGCATGTTTACCTTATGTACCATGATCATGCAAGCTTTATGAACTAAGATGATGTTTATGCCTTAATGCATAATTATGTATGTATGTCATGCCTTATAAATGAAGATGATGAATGAAGATGATGTTCATGCCTTTAAGGCATAATGATGTGTGCATGACATACCTTATGAATGAAGATGATGATCATGCCTTTAAGGCATTATGATGTTATGCATGAACTATGAATGAGGAAATGCTAAGTATGCCTATACCATTCTTCATGTACCAAGATCATATTATGTCTTTAAATATGCTATATAAGTTTTATGAATGGTGTAAAAAGAAGCATGTGAAGCTATTTTACTTTATGGATGGGCTTGTACCGGACCCTAAAAAGGTCCAAGGGATGGGCTCCTTATGAAAGCCTCGGTTCAAGACTACCGTAGCTGTCCTCGGTTCTGGGACTACCGTAGCTGTTCAACAGGGATGGGCACCTTAAGAACGCTTCGGTTCTGGACTACCGTAGCTATTCCTAGGTTGAAGGTAACCTAGTACCCTAGTAGGTCGAGACTACCTACCTCGTATTTACTTAGGGATGGGCGCAAATGATGTATGTATGTATGTGGTACAAGCGGGGCCCCCCATGATGTTATGTTTATGTTTAAGTATTTATAATTATGATTTTCAAATAAGCATCCTTATGCTATGTGTATTTAACTCATGCATTCATTCATGTTATGCATCTATTCCATGTTAAGTATGTTATATGCTTATGTTTATGTCAAGAACTATGCCATGTCAAAATGTTATATGCTAATTTTTATGTCATGAATTATGCCATGTCAAGTATGTTCATATGCTTATGTTTATGTCAAGAATTATGCCATGTCAAGTATGTTCATATGCTTATGTTTATGTCAAGAATTATGCCATGTCAAGTATGTTTATATGCTTATGTTTCATGTCAAGAACTTCTCCATGTTAAATATTTTATATGGTTATTTTTTTTATGTCAAGTACTTCTTATGCCATGAACTCTATGCACCTTCATTTCATGTTAAGCCTTCTGTATGATTGTTTTATGTTACATTCTCCATGTTATGTTTTTCCATTGACTATATATGACGTATGTTTTAGTGAGTAGGAAAGGGTCTTACTAAGCCTATGTGCTTATAGTTTTACTTTCTTATACCACAGATCAAGCAAGAGGGTACTAAGCTAAGGGAAGCAGCAGGAGGGCAAATGTGTGTGTGTGGCAGTGACTTGGCAAAAGAAAAAGAAAAGATCCTAATACCTATGCTTTGTCACATGTCCTATATTTTGCATTGTCCTATTTAGTTTCATGCTAGACTTATGATGGTTTTGCCTAAAGAACAACTTATGTGGTTTTCATATCATGCTTTATTGCTATACTTGTTATGGCTAAAAAATTATGATGTTAATATACTATCCCATGATGCTATACTTATGTTGGCTTTAAGCTTGATGGTAGGATAAGTGATGTTTAATGCAAGCATGATAAATAATGTTATGTCTCACATGATATGTCTTATATTTTTATGTTATGACAGTGCTATGTTACCACGTAACCATGTTTAGGAATGATAGTTAAGACATGTTTACATAATTCAAGCGTTAGTTACATGGTTTAAACACATATGTATAAAGTTTTAAATTATTCTGCTGCATTAAGATCTCCATATGCATGTATGTATGTTAGCGTAACTCCGCCTTCTGCCTACACCGTAAGGCTGGGAAGGACGGGCGTTACAGGTTCTATAGGGGTTGATTTCACCATCCTACAGGATAGACGAATTCTGGTATGTATATGTACTTTTTCAGCACTTATGCCTATTCTTACATTCCTTAGAGACTGTATCTTATTGCTCCTTTATAGCTTTTACAGTTATTTATATTTCCATATATATCTATTGTTGGATCGGAGAAAATCGATTAGGGGGGGGGTGAATATCAATCTAGAATTTTTCGAAAAACTAGAGAAAATACGCAGTGAAAAATAACAAAACAATCGAACACAAGTTGGTTTTACTTGGTTCGGAGTCGTGATCGGCTCCTACTCCAAGGCTCACGGTCCTTGACCGTTTACGTTGGGCAATTCTATATTTGAAAAATCTTTTACAACTTTAATTACAGATATAGAATTGGAATTTAAATTGCAACACTATTCATAAAATAAATTTACCGACGCCCGAGGTGGATCGATGTTCGGGGCAGAGGGTCGTCGTCGGCGCTGGAATCTCGAAGTCGAAGCTTGTCGAAGCGTAGCGCTTGAACGAATGTGCTTGGAGTGTTGAAAGCGATGTTCTTTGAAGCCTTGGGGGTGAACCCCCTTTTATAGCACCCATCGGGGCGCCTGTGTCGATGGGGGCGCCTACACGTGGTCTCTCCTACGCGATCTCTTATCCGCAGGCTCGATTAGCGCTTATCCTCTTCACAGGGGCGCCTGAGCTGATGGGGGCACCTGTATGGTCCCTGGCGCCTGAGCTGACTTGGTCCAGAGGCTTCGTGGCAGTTTGCTTTGCTCGCTTTGGTTTAGCCTTCAACTGGGGCGCCCGTATCCATCTGGGCGCCTAGCCCCAGTGAGATACCTCACTCCATTGAGGCGCCTCTGCTGCAGAAACTCGTTCCTTCGATCCCTGCAACCAAGGTTAGTTCCAAAACAAAAAGAAGCAGACATGTTAGCCATTATTTACAGCTTAAGCTGTCTTGGTTCTGACTTTGGGTTTCCCAAATGGAACCCTAGGTCGAACCGACGCCTACTGTTCCCTCGCCCGGGGAACGCGTCCTCACCTACTCCTCTCAGGAGAGTTTACCTTTTGCCAACCGGCTCCTCCGGTTGGACTTTTGCCCAATCCACCTGATCAGGTCTTCGTGCCCAGTCTGTGACCATGACTTCTTGCCCAACTTCCGGTCAGGTCTTCGGTGCCCAGCCCTTTGCCAGGATTTCTTTGCCCAACTTCCGGTAAGGTCTTCTTGCCCAGTCCTTGACCAGGACTTCTTACCTAGCCCTTTGCCAGGACTTCTTGCCTAGAGTACCTAGGACTTTTCCTGCACACTTAGTAGGCTTGTTAGATCGCAATAACACCTTAACTTCTGAACCCTTTTCCATTATCAAAACATAGGTTTGACTTAAGTGCTTCCCGCACCAACAATCTCCACCTTTTTGATTTATAGAAACACGGTTCAAAAAGATATGTTAAAAACAGATAACAAGCAACGAATTAGAAAAATATTCAGTTTCCTCCTCGTGAAACGAAAATTCTCCCCCTGAGTTTTTCAAAGATAAGTGGGGTTTTGTAAACCTTCTAAGTGCTTTAGATTTTGACTTAGTGCTAAAAAATTTCAAGCTTTCTATACTTAAAAAAATTTTCAAAAAGGTTTTTCAAGTTTTCCATACTTAGAAAATTTTCCAAATTTTTTTTTCAAGTTTTCCATACTTAGACAAATTTTTCAAAAAGGTTTTTCAAGTTTTCCATACTTAGAAAAATTTTCCAAAAAGGGTTTTCAAGTTTTCCATACTTAAAAATTTTCTAAAAAGGTTTTCCAAAAAGGTTTTTCAAGTTTTCCATACTTAGAAAAATTTTCCAAAAAGGTTTTTCAAGTTTTCCATACTTAGAAAAATTTTCAAAAAAGGTTTTTCAAGTTTTCCATACATAGAAAAATTTTCCAAAAAGGTTTTTCAAGTTTTCCATACTTAGAAAAATTTTCCAGAAAACTTAGTGCATCAAAACTAGTTTGGAAAATAGATTTTTACTTAGAATCAATTAAGTACTTAGAAATATTTAGTTTTTGAAATGCTTAGATTTGAAAAATATTTTTAAGCATATATTTACTTTTTGAAAAGAAGATAAAAGTTTTGAAAAATAAAATTTTGAAAAAGTTTCTTTTCTCCTTTCCTTTCTCTCCCTATTTGTCATATATAAAAAAAACTAATTATAGCAAGTATCATAGACAAAAAACATGAAGTTCTGTATTGAACCAACTCTAATAGGCATAAACTGGACCAAACCAGATTAAATCGTTCTTGTTCGGGTCCTGTCTAACCCAGTTAGCTACTTACTAACTGTCATAAATAGTAGCTTTCGCTAGGGTTAGTCAAGTTAAGTGATCTGATCAACTTAGATTTTCTAAGCTTGACACTTAACCAGATTGCTATTCAATTTGTATTTATTGCCCCAATTACTGCAGATGCACTGACTTAAAGCATCTTGAATCAAGGCATAGACCTAAGCATCTCAACCCAATCTCAGTCATTAATCAAAAGTACCCTAAGGTGCTTGTGAGATGTTGGCTTCTGGATCTAAAGGTGCATGCAGTTCTAGGATTAGGGCCTAAGCTAAGTCCATTTGCGAAAAAGCCATAGTTTTGAAGGGGGTAAGTTTTTGAAAAAAAACTAAGTTGGAAAATCATTTTAAATTTCAAGACAAAAAAATGATTTTTCACAAAACATTAATTAACAAATAAAATAATTTTTGAAAAACAACATGTAGAGCAATCCTATTCCACTAAGCATAAGATTCAATTATGAAGTACATGACTTAGCAGTTGAAGTAAAATGGCATAAGACTAATAACTTATCAAACAAGTAGCCAGTAAGTAAATATGATAGATGCATAAGAGTCAACTGGTTAAAAGGAGGACCAACAAAGTCAAACAGTAGTCAAGCACAAGTCAACCCTACTAAGTAGGGAAAGTCAAACTGTCAAAAGATACAATAAGATAACTGGAAAGTCACTCTGATCTATGAAGAGGGACCAAGCTACCAAGACTGAAATAAGGACATCATTTCATTGTACCGAGTCTCATTTGTCTCACGATCGGCTTGGAGGGCATCCAAGTGTGTCGGGCCTCCATCTCTTCTCTGAGACTGTGAATCTCCGTCTGTAGTGATGTCAGGTGCTAATCAATGGTCGGTGGCGGAGGCTCCTCTAAGTGCTCGTTGATCTTGGCTACGAGATCAGCAACATCTACCTCCACCTCCTCATCCGAGTCGATCTGAGCTCCGACCCTCCACCTCCTCATCTACTTCAGGCGCCCATGAGGTCCCGGGCGCTCGAGTTGACTCTGACTTGACCATTGACCAATTTGACCGTTGACCAGAGTTGACTATGTTGACTAGTTTTGACTCAGTTGACTGTGTTTGCCTAATCAATGATTAAGTTAAACAAGCCCTAGATTCCATGTTAGATGAGTTTATTTGTGATATTCAACATGAAATTCAATATGTTAGGTCCTAGATATCTCACCCAGTTCTATGTGTTCAACTATGTTAATTCTATGGGTTTTGTGAGATAAATTTTAACAAAAATCAAGATTTTAATTTGAAAACATGGTTAATTTTAAAGGGTTGAATTGATTTTAAAAGTTAAGTGTTTGAGTCTATGATTAATTGAAATTTGTGTTAGATTCAAATCTGACAATAGTAAAGTGAATTTGATTTTCAATAATTGACTTCCAGGTCTTGGCGAGACACTAGGCCTTCTTTGGCCATAGCCTTATTGGATTATCAATCCTTTCCTTGACAAAGCCTTTTATTGAAAATTCATCTTCAAGTTACTTCTTGAATGATTTTGGTCTAACTAGTTTGGGTCTTGGATCGGTAGTTTCGGCTAGTTCCACCAAAATGGTTTTCCTAACGTACTATCATCTCACCTCCACCCAATACTATGTTGTTAAAATTTCAATGAAGTCTCTTTGTCCTTAGTCTAACCAGTCCTAAGTCTAAGCATGATGAATTGCAGTAGGAAATAAACAAGCAAGCATGCAAAAAAAATTAAAGAATTGCAATTAAAAAAAACTTATCTAATTATGAATATTATTTTTATATTGGCTCCCCCTGGACTATAGCCTCGATAATGGTTAGGCAAGATGTGAATCTTGTCCTTGGGGATCGAATACTGGTTTGGTCCAGCTTGATTGTTCAAACAGAGCTTGGGGACCCATGCTTGAACTTGGGCTCTAGGTTGATTCAATACAGCATAATAAGAACGTTGCCTAAACTTGGTTCGGTACCCTAATCCAAATCGGTTAAGAACGGACTTCTGCTTTCCAAGGATTATATCAAGACCCGTTGGAACCCGAAGTGAATCGTTCTAAAGCCACTCTGAGCTCCTTGGCTTGAGTTTTCAAGGAGGAATTCTCTTTCTCAAGATTTTCAACTTGAGTGGAGTTTTCTTCTTGAACTTTCTCAGTCAAGGACCTCGAGTCGACTTCCTCTTTCAGGAGCTTTACTTCCTGTCGAAGGGACTTGACCCGGATTTTGGCTTTCGCCAAGTTGCGAGATAAATACGAAATTAACTTGGATAGTTCATACTCAGAATAACCTCTTACCGTTATTTGGCCGTTCTCCGAGATTGTGAGCCTTCCGTCGTTTGGCTCCGATTCTGATCCGGTGTCGACGTCTTCCGAAGCGGTTAACGCTAGAAGATTTGATTGTGGGGTCTCTTCTTCTTCTTCGGAGGAAGATTCATCTCACATGGCTTGGAGCGCCTTCTTCCTTCGTGTCTTCTTTGCCTCCTTCAGATTGAGGCACTCTGATTTGTAATGCCCCTTTTTGTTGCATTCGTAGCAGGTGACATTAGTCTTGGTTTTTGAGGATGTTGAAGGTTCAGCTGGATCTTCCTTCCTTCGGCTTGCTTTCTTTCTGTTTGTTTGGTACTTCAGCTCCTTATAGTAGTCCCGAGCTAGCCAAACTAACTTGGGTCGATCCCTTTCACTGTCTTCTGAGTCTGAGTCTGAGTCAGACTCGGGTGCTGGTGGGGTTTCTTCTTGGGGGCTTTTCCTTGGGATTTTCCTGCAATAAACACAATACTTTTCTCGACCAAAGTGGAGTTAGTTTGTTCATGTAATTCTAATTCAGAGAAAAGTTCATCTAGTTTAATTTTGGAAAGATCCCTGGACACCTTGTAAGCATCTACCATAGATGCCCACAGTGTGTTCCTTGGGAATGCGTTTAGAGTATACCTGATTAGGTCACGATTCTCTACCTTATGACCTATCGTGTGCAGCCCATTCATTAGCTCCTGGATTCTGGCATGGAGTTGTGCTGTTGATTCTCCTTCATTCATCTTGATCGTGTAGAGTCTGTTCAGCAACAGATCTCTTTTGTTGATTTTGGTGTCGAAGGTACCTTCGTGCAACACAATCAGCTTGTTCCAAAGTTCTTTGGCGCTGTTGAAAGGTCCCACCTGGTTCAGCTCTTCCTTGGTCAATCTGCATTGCAACGTCTGGGTTGTCTTTGCATCAGTCTCGATCTTCTTCTTCAACGAGGCGTCCCATTCAGAATAATGTTGTGCCACTCCTTCTGCATTCTTGTGAATCTCCAGGCCAGATTGGATGATTATCCACATGTCCACCTGAGTTTTCAGGTGGACTTCCATCCTCCTTTTCCAGTAGGAGAAATCTTCTCCACTGAAAAGCGGTGGTCTGGCTGTGTTGAATCCTTCTTGCATAACCATTTAATATTTTTTGAAAAAAATTAAAGACAAAGAAAACTTGTTCCAAGACTTAGTCTTGGATTAGTAGTGTAGAAGAAATTAAATGTAACGAAAAAATGATCGAGTGGTGTTGCACCAACCTTGATTAACGAGAAAGATTAAAAAAAATTAAAATAATTCCGTAAATCCGAAAAAACTCTCAAATTGGTGGTTGCACCAAATTTGAGCCACCCGCTCTGATACCACTTGTTGGATCGGAGAAAATCGATATAGGGGGGGGTGAATATCGATCTAGAATTTTTCGAAAAACTAGAGAAAATACGCAGCGGAAAATAACAAAACAATCGAACACAAGTTGGTCTTACTTGGTTCGGAGTCGCGGTCGGCTCCTACTCCAAGGCCCACGGTCCTTGACCGTTTACGTTGGGCAATTCTATATTCGGAAAATCTTTTACAACTTTAAGTACAGATATAGAATTGGAATTTAAATTGCAACACTATTCGTAAATTAAATTTACCGATGCCCGAGGTGGATCAAAGTTTGGGGTAGAGGGTCGTCGTCGACGCTGGAATCTCTAAGTCGAAGCTTGTCGGAGCGTAGCGCTTGAACGAAAGTGCTTGGAGCATTGAGAGCGATGTTCTTTGAAGCCTTAGGGGTGAACCCCCTTTTATAGCACCCATAGGGGCGCCTGTGTCGATGGGGGCGCCTACACGTGGCCTCTCCTACGCGATCTCTTATCCGCAGGCTCGGTCAGCACTTATCCTTTTTTATCCTCTTCACAGGGGCGCTTGAGCTGATCGGGGCGCCCGTATTGTCCCGGCGCCTGAGCTGACTTGGTCCAGAGGCTTCGTGGCAGTTTGCTTCGCTCGCTTTGGTTTAGCCATCAACTGGGGCACCCGTATCCATCTGGGTACCTAGCCCCAGTGAGGCGCCTCACTCCATTGAGGCGCCTTAGCTGCAGAAACTCATTCCTTCGATCCCTGCAACCAAGGTTAGTTCCAAAACAAAAAGAAGTAGACATGGTAGCCATTATTTACAGCCTAAGCTTTCTTGGTTCTGACTTTGGGTTTCCCAAATGGAACCCTAGGTCGAACCGACGCCTACTGTTCCCTCGCCCGGGGAACGCGTCCTCACCTACTCCTCTTAGGAGAGTTTACCTTTTGCCAACCGGCTCCTCCGGTTGGACTTTTGCCCAATCCACCTGATCAGGTCTTCGTGCCCAGTCCGTGACCAGGACTTCTTGCCCAACTTCCGGTTAGGTCTTCAGTGCCCAACCCTTTGCCAGGACTTCTTGCCCAGTCCTCAACCAGGACTTCTTTGCCCAACTTTCGGTCAGGTCTTCTTGCCCAGCCCTTTACCAGGACTTCTTGCCTAGTGTACCTAGGACTTTTCCTGCACACTTAGTAAGCTTGTTAGATCACAATAACACCTTAACTTCTGAACCATTTGCCATTATCAAAATATAGGTTTGACTTAGTTGCTTCCCCCACCAACATCTATTTCTATACCCGCGGAGTCAGCTTGGACTCAACACCCTTCACCAAATTTTTTTTCGGGGCATGGCAATTTATTTTTGGTATCAGAGCAAGGTTTTTGCGAGTCTTTTCGGAATTTTTCAAAATCTATCTAATACCAATTTATTTTTGGTATCAAGCACAGGTTGTGAGATACCATCGCGATTTTTGGATTTCTCTGATATTGAATTGGTAGGTATCAGAGCTCGGGTTTGATGATAACCACCCGAGTACATTTCAAATCTTCGGAGTCGTTTTCTCGACGTGATTGTACCTTGGGACTTGGCGGCGACGGGACCTCTCCAGGCGGCAAATAGGTAAATTGGTAAAGTTAGTAGTTTGGTACCATTTGTGATACTTGGTAATAATTTAACAAGTATGTCTCGGGGTGCATTCGTTCCCGCGCCGAGATGTGGTCCAGGACGGCCATGTAAGAGGACTCTAGAGTCTCAGGCGGCAGAGTTACCGTAGAGACCTACTGAGGTAGAGCCTGTTAGTCGTGGCCAGACTCAATAGGATATTCTAGGGGGCCAAGGGCCCCAGACTCAAAGGGTTCCTTCTCCGTTCCCGTTAGTAGTTCCTACTATTCCACTAGCTGTATCCACTCCAGTATTATTCACTGTGCTAGCAGCGGTACCCCCTCCGGCATATCCGGTAGTTCCACCAGTAGGATCTGCTTTGGTTTTCCCTACTATTCTATTGGAGATACCTATTCCGGTATATCCTACAGTCTCTTCTGTGGTGTCTACTCCGGCATATTCAGTGGTTCCAACGGTAGTACCTGTTCCAGTTTTCCCTACTATTTCATCGGAGATGCCTGTATCTGCCCGATTTATCCTACAGTTCCATCGGCAATACCGGTTCCATATTATCCTATAGTTCCATCGGCAGTACCGGTTCCATCTTATCCTACTGTTCCATCGGTAGTACCGGCTCCATCTTATCCTACAGTTCCACTGACAGTATCTGCTACATCTTACTCTACAAACCACTAGGGATGCCTACCTCGGTGTATTCTACTGCTTCACCGATCATGCATACTTCAGCGTATCCCACCGCTCCACCTATGATGCATGCTCGGTGCTCCCTTCAGTCTCACCTGTGATAGCTACCCCTGGATTCACTACAGTACCACCCGTAGCATCCACCCCGATACTACCTATGACTCCATCCATGGTCCTTGCTCCTGTATTTCCCACTGTACCCCCTATGGTATCTGCTCCTACAGGTGGCGTTATGGACCGAGCCTGGATTCCAATGTTGGCGGAGTCTGTGAAGGGCCAGTTTACTTTATTCCATGGAGGACAGGATCCAACCGTGGCCTGAACTTGGATCGGGACGTTAGAGAGCACTTTTCGATATATGACATGCTCAGACTGGGAGAAGGCCAAGCTGGCCATTTATCAACTGCGGGATCAGGCGCTTACTTGGTGGACTACATAGCAGACCATCATCGGTGAGCAGTACGTCATGTGGGACACATTTAGTGGGGCATTTGTGGTGAGGTACCTCCCAACGACATTTTGTATGGCAAGGCGACAGGAGTTTCTGCATCTCCAACATGGAGATCGATCTATGTTAGAGTATGAAGCGGAGTTTAACCGCCTATCGGAGTACTGTCCTTATATGATTGTCGATGACATAGAGAGGATGACGTAGTTTCACCAGGGTCTAGCAGGGTACATTCAGGTTCGTATGTCAGGATTTGTCCCTACATCCTACCGAGAGGTGTTAGAGCGAGCTCTTGTTATCGAGATGACTAAACATAAACTTTTTGGAGTTAAGAAGAAGGGTAAGCAGACCATACATGACTTAGTTCAGACTCAACAGTCGCAGACCACTAGGCAGAAGTGCGATAGCCATAGTCAGTCCACTCCGGGCACATCTGGGGCATCCTCCATGCCCCAGAAGTTGGGTCGTTCTTCAACAGGATCCTTTCGGTCTTCACAACAGAACTGGAAGAAGGTTGCATCCAGCTCTCATTGTATTCGCTCTAGATCCAGAGAGAAAGCTAGGACAGACTGTCACCTGGAGCATGCGGTGTGTTTCTACTGCTTGCTTCCAAGACACATGAGCCGAGACTGTGCGCTGAAGGCACAGAATGAGAAGACTGGAGCTACTAGTCAGAGTGAACATTCTGGCCAGTCAGGATCTCACAGAGGAGGATGGAGGACACAGTCTTCCTTTCGTCAGCCGCAGGCCGTCCCTCCAACACCTGCCTACTGTATGCCAGGACATGAGCCCAGCTATAGCTTAACTTTATTGCAAGGTTTAGCTTCAGGACCCCAGCAATAGTCTATCCCTTAGCATCAGACTTATTTAGCTTATCAGTCTATGATGTATCAGCCTCAGCACCCTGTTGGAGGGTCAGTTCCGTAACCTCAACCTCAGTTGCAGATTCTTCCTCAGTAGTATCCGACAGTGCCACCACCACCACTCAAGACAGGATGGGTTTATGCAGTTAGTCGAGGGGAGGCTCAGCGGGCTGATGGATTAGTCTTCTGCGGTACTATTTCTCTTTATGCCTTCCCTGCAGAACTATTAGTTGATACTAGTAGTTCATATTCCTTCATATCACGGATATTCATGAGTATGGTTGGTAGAGTGCCTTCGTCTTGATTACGGTAGTTATCTGTATCCTTACCCTCATGAGTGATTTTGAGTACACAGGAGGTCAGAGCTTGCTCGTTAGATTTCAGTAATATTACCCTCACGGTTGATTTGTTGGTTCTTGAGATAGTGGATTTTGACATCATTCTTGGCATGGATTTGCTTACAACTTATCATGCCACTATTGATTGCCAGATGAGGGTGGTCACTTTCCGACCTCCGAACTAACCCTTGTGGGATTTCACTGGCATCAGGGATGACGACATATCGGATATTTCTGTGCTTCAGGCACAAAGATTGCTATCTCACGATTGTCAGGGCTTCTTATTATCATTTATTAGCACTGAGGATAGTAGTAGCACTCAGCTCTTGGATGTTCCTGTAGTCCGAGAATATCCGGATGTATTCCTAGAGGAGCTACTGGGTTTGCCTCCGAAGAGGCAAATGGAGTTCACTATTGAGCTGATTCTGGGACTTCACCGGCATCGAAAGCTCCATACCGCATGTCACCGAGGGAGTTGGACAAGCTGAAGGTCTATCTCCAGGAGCTATTGGATAGGGGATTCATCAGACCTTGCATATAATCTTGGGGTTCTTCAGTTCTAATCGTTAAGAAAATGGACGGTTCTTTGAGATTATGCATCGACTACAGACAGTTGAATGCAGTGACTATCAAGAACAAGTATCCTCTGCCCCGGATTGAGTATTTGTTTGATCAGCTCAGAGACACATCTGTGTATTCTAGGATTGATTTGCGGTCCGGATATCATTAGTTGAGGGTCAGAGATTTAGATGTTCAGAAGACAATGTTTCGTACTAGATATGGGCATTATGAGTTTTTGGTAATGTCATTTGGGCTTACCAATACTCCAGCGGTATTCATGGATTTGATGAACCGCGTATTCCTGGAGTATCTAGATTGGTTCATCATAGTATTCATCGATGACATCATAGTCTACTCTTGTTCCGAGGAGAATCATGCACAACACCTTCGCATCGTATTGGAGACTCTCAGATGGGAGCACCTATATGTGGAGTTTAGCAAATGTGCCTTTTGGTTATCATTAGTCAGTTTTCTGGGACATATGGTTTCTAGCTGAGGCATCTCAGTAGATCCCAGAAGATCGAGGTTGTTACCAGTTGGGAGCAACATAAGTCAGTTCATGAGGTTCACAGCTTCTTGGGCTTGGCCAGTTATTATAGACGATTTGTAGAGGGTTTCTCCAGTATCACTATGCCACTAACATGCCTCACCAGGAAGGGCATGAAGTTCACTTGGATTGAGGCCTGTGAGACCAGCTTTTAGGAGCAGAAGCAGAGACTGGTGTCAGCACCTATTCTTGTTTTTCCATCGGGAGAGGACGGATTGGTGTTGTATACCGATGCATCTCATCAGGGGCTAAGCGCAGTTCTGATACAGCACGGATGGGTAGTATCTTATGCTTCTCGACAACTGAAGGAGCATGAGAAGAACTATCCTGTACATGATTTAGAGTTGGCCGCCATCATCCTTGCTTTTAGGATTTGGAGGCATCATTTATATGGGACCTTTTAGATTTTCACTGATCATATGAGTCTCAAGTATTTGTTTACGAAGAAGGAACTCAATCTCTGTCAGAGGAGATGAATGGAGTTCCTAAAAGACTACAATTACACCATTAGCTACCATCTAGGGAAAGCTAATGTTGTTGCAAATGCACTGAGCAGGAAGTCCAGAGGGACTTTGGCCTATCACCGCGTATTAGTCATGGATCTGGTACAGGGTTTTTCAGAGATGGGCCTAGAGGAGCAGAGACAGACTGAGCAAGGTACTCTTGTGACTATGGTTGCTCAATTGTCGATCAGGGCGAAGATTCGAGAGGCACAGGCCGGTGATTAGCACCTGCAGTTCCTTAGTAGTCGGATAGCTTTAGGACAGCAAATTGTGTTCACCAGAGATGATGAGGGTATTCTTTACTTCTGGGGTAGATTATGTATACCTGAGTCACATCCGTTCATAGAGGAGTTATTTCAGGAGGCTCATCACTCCAGATTTACGATCCACCCAGGTGGGACCCGTATGTACCGAGATCTGAGCCGTTCCTAGTGGTGGAATGACATGAAGAAAGACATCGCGGATTTTGTAGCTAGATGTTTAGTTTGTCAGCAGGTTAAGGCTGAGCACCAGAGATCTGCTAGACTACTTCAGAGGATCCCCATTCTTGAGTAGAAATGGGAACACATCACCATGGATTTTGTGGTAGGATTACTGAGGACTCAACGAGGACATGATGCAATTTGGGTGATCATTGATCGATTAACCAAATCTGCACATTTCTTGGCTATTCGGAGGACAGACTCCCTGGATAGATTAGCAGAGTTATACTGTCGGGAGATTGTTCGATTGCATGGTATTCCAATGAGTATTATATCAGACCGAGATCTGCGCTCACCTCATGTTTTTGGTAGAGTCTGCAGTGGGCTATGGGCACCGAGCTACGTTTCAGTATAACTTTCCATCCACAGATAGATGAGCAGTCAGAGTGGACTATTCAGACCTTAAAGGACCTACTGAGGGCTTGTGTTATAAATTTCGGAGGCAGCTGGGAGGATCATCTACATCTAGTGGAGTTTGCCTACAACAACAACTATCATACGGCTATCCAGATGACACCGTGTGAGGCATTGTATGGTAGGGCATGTTGGACACCCACCCTCTGGGAGGAGGTTGGGGAATTCCAGTTGCTAGGACCTCAGAGAGCTTAGCATGAGGCAAAGTTAGTTCGTACTATCAGATGGAGGATGTTCAAGCCATAGGATCGTCAGAAGAGTTATGCTGATTGGAGACGGAGACCTATGGAGTTCCCCATTGGCGACCATGTATTTCTATGAGTTTCACCCATGAAAGGGGTGAAGAGATTCGGTCTTCGAGGTAAGCTTGCTCCGCTATATATTGGCCCTTTCTAGATTCTGGAGAGGATTGGAGCAGTATCTTACCATCTGGCGCTACCACCTTCCTTGACTGGAGTACACGATGCATTCCATGTATCGATACTGAGGAGGTATGTGCCAGACCCTACACATGTGCTGTCGGAAGTATCTGTTTCCCTTCAGCCTAATGAGGAGGTTCCGTCGTAGATTCTGGGCCACAGAGAGTGCTAGTTGCGGAATAAGACAATCCAATTGGTTAAGGTTGGATGGCAGCATCACTCTGATGAGGAGGCTACTTGGGAGCTCGAGGATACGATCAGAGCTCAATATCCCCACTTATTTATCCGAGGTATGTATAGTTAAATTTCGTACAACATTTATGTTATCTATATGTTGTTAGTATTTGATGTGAGTAATTAACAAAATTTGGGGACCAAATTTTTATTAGGGGGGGGAATGTTAAATACGACCAATTAAAAATCGGTAGAATAAATTTTTCAAAAAATTTACATGGAAGATTTAGGGTTATCAGACTAGGGTAAAAGGTACCGAATAAATTCTTAAATTTCCAAAGGGTAAATTACTTGACACTTAACTTTCTGGATTTAAAATAAAAATAAATCATAAAACTTAAGGACTGGTTTTGATTTATACCAAAGCTAGGGGTTAAGAGGATAAATAATCTAACCATAGAGACTTGATGTGGATTACACAAATTTGGAGGGTTAAACGGCTAAAACCCTTACCTTAAGGGTAAGGTTTGGATTTTGGAAAGTTGAGGAACTTTTCTGCAAAAAGGCCCCCACATATAAACCATTTTCTTCCTCTCCCTTGTGTCACGTGCCCTAGCCCGCAGTCGAACGCCTCAACACTCCACTCCTCTCCCTCACTTCTTCACCACAATCGTAATCTCATGCAAGCCCATCTCCATCGACCCTCGTTTCCTTTCGACACTCTCTTCTTCCCTCCCATTGCCGGACCTTCGATGGTGAATCTAGCCGCGGGTTGAGCGGGAGTCAAGCTCTACTCTTCTTCGACGACACCTGAGATCTCACCTCCCCTCCAATCTCCACGCTTAAACAACACCCTTTCCCCCTTAGACCAGCGTTACCCTGAGTTTCGGGAGATAAGAGGTTGCCGACCCCTTTTCTATTGGTTGCCGACACTGCAAATTGTTAATCAATGCTTTTTTCTGAAGGGGGTCGAGGCTAACTAGGAAGCATCAAAGAGTGGACGGAGTTAGGGTTCTGGTAGTTGACTCCGACCATAGAAAGGTGAGCTAACTCGTTTTCTCTCGTTTATGTGCCCACCCGATCACCACAAGAGTGGTTGGTGTATGTTGAGCCCTAATTCGCTTTGAATATAAGATCTCCTTTGAACTTCAGGCGGATTGGAGTCTAATTGGCTCTTAGGGCAGTTCTGAACTCAAGCCGTGTAATCATCCATTTTTCTCAGATTTTGGACTTCTTCAGGCATGCTACCGAGAGGCTCCACAGATGGTAACTAGCACTTGAATCCTTAGTTGTTTTTTTCCCCAATACGATGGAGCTTTTGTAATTTAAATTTCTATTTAGATTGGTTTAATGTGTAGGGAGTTGAATCCAAATTTGATGAGGTTTCAAGCTTGATTGAAGTTTTAAATTGGATTTGTAATTAGTATGATTGCGTTAGGACTTTGGGTTAAAACTTGTAGTTGGCAGCACCTTAATTATGCTTGCCGTGAGCTCCACTTGGAGATGGAACAGGCTTGTTTGTGGTAGCTTTGAAGTGATGTGTTCTCTTTGGGTACGAACCCAATGTCGTGAGCCACCATGAAGGTAGGGTTTTAGTATTGTTATTTGTTCTTGGATCTTCCATGGCTAATGATGTGAGCTTCTTGATGTTGATTTCCTTTCAAAACTGTAGTGAGCTCTAGATTTATCATTAGTCTGGATTTTGCCGTAGGAAATAGATACGAGGATTGTATAGATTTCGTTATGCCTAGTGAGCTTTACTTTACAATTTGGCGTTGTTGAGATTAAACCTAATAATCTAAGCTTGATAATTCGGGTTTCAAAAATCTAACATGAATCTAATCTAGGTGACTTGGAATAATTAGGGACTTCTTGTTGGTGCAAAATGCATCAGTGATGAACAGTCATCCTCTAGTATTTCGATGTTTGACAATATACTAAAGTTAGTGACATTTGACAATATAAGGTTTAGTCAAAGTGACCAAGGGATTAAACCAAAACAAACTTGAGGTTTGGTATATTTACTTGAAGATTGGAGGAAGTCTAGTTAGGATTATGATGACTAGCAAATGAGTGATTTTGGTGAAGTAAATCCTAGTAAGTGAAGCTAGGTGGACTAAGTCCTGATGAGTGAAGCTGGGCATGAAGCCTTGGTCCGGGGGACTGAGCACTATGTCCTAGTCGGGGATCGGCCAATGGAGTCTTTGCCGAGTGAGGATGACGGACAGAAGTAGAGATGGGTCGAGGTCGGACGTCTCGAGATCCGAGTTCTCGGAGGCCAAGCAAAAGTCCAGCCGGAGGTCCCGGTTGGCAAAAGCATTAGTCAAGCGGGAATCGTAAACAAATGTAGAGATGGGTCGAGGTCGGACGTCTCGAGATTCAGGTTTTTGGAGGCTAAGTGAAAGTCCAACCGGAGGTCCCGTTTGGCAAAAGTAACTTCTCCAGGATGGGGTAGGTGAGGACGCGTTCCCCGGGAAAGGGAACATTAGGCGTCAGTTCGACCTAGGGTTTTGGGTGAAATCCAAAGTCAGAACCAACCAAGTAAGGCTATGATTTTTTGTATGTTTGTCTTGTGTTGTTGTCTTGCAGGTACTTAGAGTTGGAGGCAAGATAGGAGAGCAAATGCAGGGGTAACAAGACTTGGGAAATACCTTCCTGGGTGCCTGACATGAATCAGGCGCCCAAAAAGGTTGGGCACCCCAATTGGGGCAGCCCACTCCCAGGCGCCTAGTCCTAGGCGCCTGGGAAGGTCTGGCTTCTCCCCTGCTGCGATTTCGGTGGTTCGGATGAAGTTTGACCACACGTGGCAGGGGCCCCATAAGCCTTAAGCGCCCGAGAAGCTAATATATAAAGGGGTTCGACCCCTCACTTGGAGACATCAACTTTCACATCAGTCTAAGCATTCTCTACAAAGCAAAAGTGCTCAAGTCGAAGCTCTGCGACCAAGGAGGCTCCAGGAAGAAGCGTGTGGTGCTTCGGACTTCGACAGTTGGCTGACTTTTTTGGGGTTGCTTTTTATTTAGAAGTTGTGTTTCAATTTACTTATTCTTTGATTGTAATTTGAACTGTATGATGGGTATTGTCCGCCTCCGGAAATTCTGGAAAGGAAACCATTAGTGGACTCACGCCGAGTACATAGGCCTTGGACATACTGACCTAGGGGGGTCGGGAACCAAGTAAATAAATCCCGCATGTACGAGTGTTTTGTCTTTCTTTTATTCTATTTTTCGCTGCGTACTAACCCTGATAGAAAGACATTTTTCGACGAAATTCCAGCGAAACACTCGAGTCGATATTCACCCCCCCTCTATCGACCAACACCGATCCTACAAGTGGTATCAGAGCCTGGAAGCTCTTCACCGGACTAACAACCGAAGGAGCAACGACGCCAGGAATTGAGGGGGAGCAAGGGTGAATTCATGTATTATTTAAATTATGTTAATTTTTAAATTTCATATTATATGTTTTAAGTGCAGGGAAAGAGGACACTATAAAAACCAGTGCCCTACTTATAAGATTTGATCTTCACCACTAGTGGCAATAGAGGTACCAGCGCAAGGATTCTAGAGGGAGAAGTCACATCCGCTGCATCAGATGCCAAAAGCTGGGACATTATAAGAACCAATGTCCAAACTGGAAAATGGTTTGATCCACAACACCGACAAATGCAACTATGGTAAAGGAGGTACGGAAAGTAATTTTTTGCAAAAATGTTTTTCAACTTCTTGAAAAATTAGATCTTCCTGCTAAATTAAATTATTTACATAATGAGTTAACTATATTGCATGACACATTAGTTACTAATGGATCCAACATAGATTATAGTAAAATACCAAACATTAATTCTTTAATCCTTAATATTAATGCTAGAATTTTTGAAATTAATAATAATACCTTAATTTCTGATAATGTTAAGGATGATAGTGATAATAATTCTGATAATGCTGATAAACCTAAGGATAATATTACTGTTAATTCTAATAATCCTGAGGATAATGATAAAATCATTGTTGATAATTCTAATCTATCTGAAATTAATGTTTAATCCATTTCTGAAAATAACGTTGATGATAATGGTCAACTGTTAGATAATTCTACCGATTTTGAATATAATGTTACAACATTAATTAATGAAAATTATTCTACCTATTATGAAGATAATAATACAATTTCTGAAGATGATTCTGAATATAACTCTGAAGATGAATTTCTTAGAATTAAAGCTACATTTAATAAGGTTTACAAAAGTTCAAATAAATCAAAAGTATTAGATAAACTTGAACAATTAACTGTAAATTGCCTTTAAATCCCCAATTGAATCTTAAACTTTATCCTCAGTCCTATGTCAGAAAAAGTTCATTTCCACTCCCTACATGCAAAGTTTTATTTACTTCAGTTTCTTAATAAATATTGCTTTACCTAATTATCCTTATTATTTTTAGGTACAAAAAGTCTAAAATGAGGTATAGTTCCTACTAAATTCACTATCATATAATTAAAATCTATTATATTTTCTATCAAATTAAGTACCATACTTTTTATATGTATAAAAAGTCCAGGAAGAAGTATAATTCTTCTTAAATTCAGTATATTTCAATTAGAATTTAGTATATGTTCTCTCAAATTGAGCATAATTCTTTTTCCACCAAACCAATTGATTAGGAGTTCATACCTAATTGTCCTTATTATTTTTAAGTACAAAAAGTCCAAAATGAGATATAGTTCCTCCTAAATTTAGTATTATATAATTAAAATCTAGTATATTTTCTATCAAATTAAGTATCACACTTTTTATACGTATAAAAAGTCCAGGAAGAAGTATAATTCTTCCTAAATTTAGGATATTTCAATTAGAATTTAGTATATGTTCTCTCAAATTGAGCACAATTCTTTTTCCACCGGACCAATTGATTAGAAGTTCATACCTAATTGCCCTTATTATTTTTAGGTACAAAAAGTCCAAAAT
Source organism: Boesenbergia rotunda (assembly GCA_024364735.1). Taxonomy (NCBI): domain Eukaryota; kingdom Viridiplantae; phylum Streptophyta; class Magnoliopsida; order Zingiberales; family Zingiberaceae; genus Boesenbergia; species Boesenbergia rotunda. The sequence goes on along the minus strand of JAGFNQ010007075.1, from coordinate 8,934 downwards.
GAGGTATAGTTCCTCCTAAATTCAGTATCATAATATTAAAATCTAGTATATTATCTATCAAATTAAGTATCACACTTTTTATACTTATAAAAAGTCCAAAAATAAGTATAATTCTTCCTAAATTCAGTATATTTCAATTAGAATTTAGTATATGTTCTATCAAATTAAGCACAATTCTTTTTCCACCGGACCAATTGATTAGGAGTTCATATCAATTGATTATCTTTGGATGAATTGATTAGGCTATACTCAATTTGATATAAAATATACTGAATTTTAGTTAAATGATGCTGAATTTTGAAAGAATTATAATAGATTTCAGACTTTTTATACCTAAAAAAATTGAGGGGTATTCGGTAAATCTGTAGTTGAAACACATGAACATTGCATGTAGGGAGTGGAAATAAATTTTTTCTGAAGCAGGGACTAAGGAGAAAGTTGAGTTTACATGCATGGAGTTTAGGATAATTTTCCCAACAATTAAATGAAAAAGAAATAGTAGATGATTCAGATATTTTTGAATTAATGGAAATGATGCAACTAGACTCAAAACTATTAACAACTTAAACATTAATTCTTAATAATTTAACCTTTAATTAATTCTTAATAATTTAATATTTAATTAATTCTTAATAATTTTAACCATTAATTTATTCTTAATAATTTAACCTATAATTAATTCTTAATAATTTAACCTTTAATTAATTCTACAAATTTAACCTTTAATTAATTCTTACCATTTAATTAATTCTTAATAATTTAACCTTTAATTAATTCTTAATAATTCAACCTTAATTAATTCTTAACAATTTTAAATTCTTAATAATTTTAACCTTTAATTAATTCTTAATAATGTAAACCTTAATTAATTCTTAATAACATAAATCATAATTAATTCTTAATAACTTAAAACTTAATTAATCCATACTTAATTCTACAACTTAAATTTTTAATAACTCTTAAATCTTAATTAATTAAAAATTCAATCCTTAACTCAACAAAATCGACAAACTAAATTTCAACTAATTACCTTCAAATTATGAAACTAAATAAATTCTACTCAACTGAAACCTCCAACTAAATAACAATAAATATGTCAAAGTGGGTTGACATATTCGCGGGTTCACGCGATATGTATCAAATCGAGAATTTGATACTTTATTGGAAGCTTAATTAAAATGTTTTGACTTGATTGACTCATAGATAAATGTCATGCTCATGCATCTGCTTTTTTTTTTTATATATATTTGCCATGTCATCCATGTATATCTTTTTGCATCATTTAGAATGGTTAGATAGGAGAAAGATTGGTTGAAACTTGCCTAACCTAGTACCAGGGTGGGGCGCGATAATAGTACGTTAGGGAAGCTTGGCCTAGCTAAGTGGAACTAGCCGAAACTACCTCGCCACATCCTAGACTAGTTAGACCAAAGCTTTTCAAAAGTGTAAATTAAAAGTATTCCTTCTTTAAAAGGCTTTGTCTAAGGAAAGGGTTGATAATCCAATAAGGCTATGGCCAAAGAAGGTGTTTGTGCCTCGCCAAGACTTGGAAGCCGATTATTAAAAATTACTTTTAAATTACAAATTGTTAAACTTGAATCTAACTCAAGGTCAAGCAATCTATAAATTAAATTGAGAAAAATTATTCCGGCATCTCACAAACACCTATAAGGCAATCGTGCTTGCTTGTATTGCGACACATAGAATGGGTGAGATTTTAAGGACTAATTAATTGACAAATGCTTTTCAAAATGTTTTCAAAATCTTTAGGATATATTCTTAAAAATATATTTTTAAAATAATGTTTAAATATAATAATGTTTTAATGAGCTTCATGCTTGATTAGGTGATTATTATAGATACATTTTCAAAAATTATATCTTTTCGAAAGTTATTTGACCTACACTTAGACACAAACCTTCTAGGTCAACACTAAGTCCCTTAAGATACTTAGGTAGAAGTCCTTGTAGTTAACAAGGGTAGCCAGAAGGTGTCAGGTTCAGGAGAGTTTTTATTTTTGTGGATTTTTTTTGAAAACTATTTCTCAAAACTTATTCTTTTCAAAAATTTATATCTTTTCAAAATGGGTTGTGCTTTAAAAAATTATTATCATATCAAAATGCATTTAAAAAAATATTTTTCAAAATCTTATTATGTCATTTCAAAATATTTTTTAAAAATTATTTCTTTGAAAATTATCATACACTGTCCAAAAATATTTTTCAACAATTGTCTTAATTGCTCTGATGATTTGGATAAACTCTAAAGACACATAGGAAGATTTCTTAATGTTATACAAGAATTCCTAAGATTGTGTCAGATTTAGGAGGAGTCCAAGTCAAAGGAAATTAATATATTATTCCTGATTATCGCAAAATACTTCTTAATGTTTTTTAACTCTTTTTGTTTGAATCAAACCCTAAGAATCAGATGAAGATTAACTTGTGGTCAACAATCTTCCTGGGACTATGTCAAGTTTAGGGGGAGGTTCAAATTAAAAGAATCATTAGAAATTTCAACAATGTTATATTTTCAAAAACCACTATCTTATTAAAAGAAAAATATACTTTTGAAAATATTATATTATCATTTTCTAAAACTTATTTTTAAAAATCTTTTGTTTATTGGAATATCTTTTGAAAATAATCTTTACTTGAGTTTGAAAATTTTCCAAGACAATTAGGAAAATTTTCCTTCTAGTTAATAAGGTTTCCTAGGATTGTGTCAGACTGAAAAAGAACTCAAATCAAGAAAGTGATTATTTTTTCTAAAACAAAATATTCATTTATGGAAAATCCCTAAGACACATAGAAATTTTCTTGTGGTCAACAAGATTCCTAGGATTGTGTCAATCTTAGAAAAGTTCATTTTTTAGTAATATAATTGTTGGTGCAATTTAAGTACTTAGTGTTTTTTAATGCTTTACATAACAAGTACTTAGTTTTTCAAAAAAAGGGGAAAGAGTTTTGAAAGTCATTTCTCAAAAAAAAAATATATTTTAAGTATTTTCAAAAAAAAAAAAGAGAGAGATTATCTTAAAACAATGGAAAAAGGCTTAAGTTAAATTCGTATTCTTATTGTTGGTGCAAATTTTTCTTTTCGTTATTTCCTTTTGATGTATGACAAAGGGGGAGAGAGGCTTAATTTAGATTTTTTTGAGAATTTTTTTGATTTCTCCTGAGTGTTAAACCTAGAACCAGTAGGCCTAATCAAACATAAGATATTGTCAAACATCAAAATAGGGGAGATTGTTGGTGCAAAATGCATCAGTGATGAACAGTCATCCTCTAGTGTTTCGATATTTGACAATATACTAAAATTAGTGACATTTGACAATATAAGGTTTAGTCAAAGTGACCAAGGGATTAAACCGAACCAGACTTGAGGTTTGGTATATTTACCTGAAGATTGGAGGAAGTTTAGTCAGGATTATCATGACTAGAAAAGGAGTGATTTTGGTGAAGTAAATCTTAGTGAGTGAAGCTAGGTGGACTAAGTCTTGGTGAGTGAAGCTGGGCACGAAGTCTTGGTCTGAGGGACTGAGCACTAAGTTCTGGTCGGGGATCAGGTAATGGAGTCTTTGCTGAGCGAAGATGGTGGATAGAAGTAGAGACGGGTTGAGGTTGGACGTCTCAAGATCCGAGTTCTCGGAGGTTGAGCAAAATTCCAGTCGAAGGTCCCGGTTGGCAAAAGCTTTAGTCGAGCGGGAATTGCGAACAGAAGTAGAGACGGGTCGAGGTCGGATGTCTCAAGATTCGGGTTCTCGGAGGCTAAGCGAAAGTCCAACCGGAGGTCCGAGTTGGCAAAAGCAACTTCTCCAGTATGGGGTAGGTGAGGACGCATTCCCCGAGAAAGGAAACATTAGGCGTCGGTTCGTCCTAGGGTTTCGGGTGAAATTCAAAATTAGAACCAACCAAGTAAGGATAAGATTTTTTTGTATGTTTGTCTTGTGTTTGTTGTCTTGCTGGTACCTGGAGTTGGAGGCAAGATAGGAGAGTAAACGCAGGGGCCTGGGAAATACCTTCCTGGGCGCTTGACTTGAATCAGGCGCCCAAGAAGGCTGGGCGCCCCAGTTGGGGCAGCTCACTCACAAGCGCTTGGGAAGGCTTGGCTTATCCCCTGTTGCGATTTCGGTGGTTCGGATGAAGTTTGACCACACGTGGCAGGTGCCGCATAAGCTTGAGGCGTCCGAGAAGCTAATATATAAAGGGGTTCGACCCCTCACTTGTAGTCATCAACTTTCACATCAGTCTATTCATTCTCTGCAAACCAAAAGCGCTCAAGTCGAAGCTCTGTGACCAAGGAGGCTCTAGGAAGAAGCGTGTGGCTCTTCGGACTTCCAGAGTTGGCCGAGTTTTTTGGTTTGCTTTTTATTTACAAGTTGTGTTTCAATTTACATATTCTTTGATTGTAACTCGAACTGTAGGACAGGTATTGTAACGACTCGGCCCATTTGGTGGCCCATTCGGCGACCCCTTATTTTTCTGTGGGTCGTCGACCATCGACCGTGTCGTTACCTTACTAGATCTTCCCACCCCTGGCTAGTGGATTTTTGCCTTCCCCAGGATTCAAACTCTAGACCTCCAAGCTAAAGTACTAAAGTTTATGAATCCTGGTAACCAATTGAGCCAGACTCAATTGGTTACCAGGATTGATAAACTATAGTACTTTAGCTTGGAGGTCTAGAGTTCGAATCCTGGGGAAGGCAAAAATCCACTGGCCAGGGGTGAGAAGATCTAGTAAGGTAACGACACGGTCAACGGTCGATGACCCACAGAAAAATAAGGGGTCACCGAATGAGCCGCCAAATGGGTCAGGTCGTTAAAATAAAAAGGCGACTTTTTATTGTAACGACCTGACCCATTTGGCAGCCCATTTGGCGGCCCATTCGGCGACCCTTTATTTTTCTGTGGGTCGTCGACCGTCGACCGTCGACCGTCGACCGTCGACCGTGTCGTTACCTTACTAGGTCTTCCCAACCCTAGCTAGTGGATTTTTGCCTTCCCTAGGATTCGAACTCTAGACCTCCAAGCTAAAGTACCTTACTTCACAATTTTCTCTCAATCTGGTACCAGGATTCATAAACTATAGTACATTAGCTTGGAGGTCTAGAATTCGAATCCTGTGTTGGGACCGGGTGCATGCTGACAAGGATACGAGTTCGTAAAATTTTAAATTTTTATGTGCAGCGGAAGAATTTGCATAAAATAATTTCCTAAATTATTTTAACTTCGTATCTAGCATGCAACCTTATAGTGAGTTAACATAATCATAAAATAAAACTTTGCAGAAAAGTAAACTAATTTACATTATACCTCTCGTAACTCGAAGTAAGGGACGAGATCCAACCGTAGCGTCCCTTGGAAGCTCCGCCTCTATTCGCGTCCACGCCGAGTTCTCTTCGGGATGACTTCGCAAAGTCACAAGTTTTGTGCCGACGAGAACTACTAGATTCTCCGAAGGCACAACTAGAAGAACAAGAAGAGAAAAGTATGGAAACTAACCACCAAAGAAACGGAATCGAATTCCGAGGAGGAAGGAGATGTGATCCGCTTCTTCTTCTTCTTGGTTGGCTTCTCCTTGGAGTAGATGGCTCACGGCAACCCTTGCTCACGCCAACCCTTGCTTGGGTGTAGGTTTGGTGCCGGCCCTAGAAAGGCTAGGGTGGGCGCCGACCCTAAAGGGAAGAGGGGAGAAGGGAAGGAGAAGAATAAAAGAGAGAGAGAGAGAGGGAGCTCTATATCAATTACTCAATTATTGATTGGGAATCCAAGGCTTGCCTATGGTTCCTTATATAGTTGCTTCTCCCTCGCTAAGTCTCCTCTTTAACAGAATTAACGGAATTAGTTATCATAAGAATTTTTATCTTATAAAATTTCTTATGACTTATTCCGTTAAGCCTAGTCTTATTATAACTAATTTATAATAAAACAAATTCTTTTTCTTTTTAAATTATGGAATAAATTTTATAAGAAATTTATAAACTTTCTTATTATGAAAAAATCAATTCATAATTGATTTTATAAAATTAAAATAAACCAATTCATGGATTATTTTAACTTCCATAAAAAGAATAAATTTCTATAAATTTATTTATATAAATTTCTTTATACAAATTTATTTATCCATAATTTATAAAATAAATCGCGCTAGATTTATTTTTATTAATTAAACCAAAATTAATTAGTTTTTCTCCCTTTAGGTGGCCGGCCAACCAAGGAGGGTTGGCACCCTCTTTGGCCAGCCCAAACCGAGCCAAACCAACGCGAATTAAACTCATTTAATTCGCCCAAAAAGCCTTCAAAAGACTTAGCCATTTTTAGCTTCCATTGCGCCTCTGATTAACTCAGATTCGACTTATTTCTCTTGATCGAAAAATCTAATTTTCAACTCGTTTTAAATCCCTCGGATTACTCGTAGTGCGTGTGACTAAATAGGCTTTCGATTTATGTTGGCCGTCTATAATCAACCAATTATAGAACGATCATGAGTGGTACCTAGTAGTACATCATGATCCCCAATTAATCGAAAGATCAACGGTTTGACCTCAGAAGAAATTATTCTGAAACCCTTCAGCAGCTCTAATGAGTCGTGCCCCATTCCCTTCACCATCTTATACCCACTTGGTTCAGGACACGGTCTATTTGTGTCAGTCCCCACTAGGCTGACTACGTCACACCTAGCCCAAGTAATGTCTTTCTCATCCTTTGGATTTCTAATTACTCTCATGTATTTAAGAGACTCGCACTCTTAACATGATATACTCTGGCCAGAGGTTTTGAGTAACAATCCGACGATAGGCCTGGGTATACATCTCCTCGCAAGGAGTGGTGAATCCTTTGTAGGCTGTTCAAACATCTTCGGGCACTTCGGCTCATACCCAATCATCCTGGGTCCACACCTCCTTGGAGATGCTTGCTTAAGATGTTAAAGTATAAGTCTCCATGACCAAGATGACTTGAACACCGCAAGTCAAAGGAACATCGCACTTAAGCTGCAGTAAGAACTTCATTGACATATCTTTATAGATAACCATATGAAGTTTTACAGCTAATCACTCCAATGAACTAGTTCCCTTAACTAGCATCCATGTTTATCTCCGGACATCCCAATGTCACCAGCCAGTGAAAATCAGCTGATTAGAGAATAACCCATGCTAGTCTCAACAGAATTGATAGTGTCCGTTTTTATCAATTCATCGACTAGTGATAATTTCAATACTTCACAATTGCACATTAGAGATAATCACTAGTTGTGATCGCATCACAAATTCTCTTATGCTATGAGTTGTATTGCGGACATTCAGTAGATGAGTTTAAGATCCCAATCAAATACACAAAACATGTATACTCAAATAGTGAATTATCATTTATTAATATAAATGTTTACATCATAAGGCGATTGCCTTAGGACACTTCTCTCATATCACTAACAAACTCCCACTTGGCCTAATGCCAATCACTACGGTATCCAATACCATAGGCTCTAACATGTCTCTCAAACTTGCTTTGAGGCAAGGCCTTAGTTAAAGGATCCGCTATATTCCTTTCAGTGGGAACCCTCTCAATTTGTATGTCATTCCTACTTATAATCTCTCTGATCAGATGATAGCGTCGAAGCACGTGTTTGGATCACTGATGAGACCTTGGTTCCTTCGCTTGTGCAATAGCTCCATTGTTGTCGCAGTAAACCGGCACTGCTTCATCAATGGTTGGAACCACACCAAGTTCTGAGACAAACTTCTTGATCCAAACTGCTTCCTTTGCTGCTTCCGAAGCTGCGATATATTCCGCTTCCGTGGTAGAATCCGCTACGGTGTCTTGTTTGGAACTTTTCTAACTTACTGCGCCTCCATTCAAAGTAAATACGTATCCAGACTGCGATTTGGAGTCATCCTTATCTGTCTGGAAACTGACATCTGTATACCCACGTATTACCATATCTCCTTCTCCATATATTAGGAACACATCCTTAGTTCTTCTTAAGTACTTAAGGATTGTCTTTACAGCCGCCCAATGATCCATTCCCGGATTCGACTGGTATCTGCTTGTGACGCTCAAAGCATACGATACATCGGGCCTTGTACATAACATAGCATACATGATAGATCCTATTGCAGATGCATAGGGAATCTTATTCATGCAAATCCTCTCGTCTTCTGTGCGCGGACACATAGACTTTGAAAGGTTGATCCCATGCCTGATGGGAAGGTAACCTTTCTTGGATTCCGACATGCTAAACCTTTTTAGCACTCGATCTATATATGTAGACTGCGAAAGACCAAGCAACCGTTTTGATCTATCTCTATAGATTTTAATCCCAAGGATATAGGTTGCTTCTCCCAGGTCTTTCATGGACAAAGTTTTGGACAACCAAATTTTAACTGTCTGTAAGACTGATATATCGTTTCCTATAAGTAAGATGTCATCGACATATAATACTAGGAATACGACTGCACTCCCACTAACCTTCTTGTACACACAAGGTTCGTCAGGATTTTGTGAGAAATCAAACTCTTTGATTGTCTCATCAAAACGGATGTTCCAGCTCCTAGATGCTTGCTTCAGTCCATATATGGATCGTCGAAGCTTGAATACTTTGGTTTTATCAACCGGTGTGAAACCTTCAGGTTGTATCATGTATACATCCTCAAGAAGGTTTCCATTAAGGAAAGCTGTTTTCACATCCATTTGCCATATCTCATAATCATAATGAGCTGCTATGGCTAGGAGCATCCGAATGGATTTAAGCATAGCTACTGGCGAGTAGGTTTCGTCATAATCAATTCCTTGTTTTTGACGATATCCTTTTGCCACTAATCTAGCCTTAAAGGTAACTACATTACCTTCCATGTCGGTTTTCTTCTTGAAAACCCACTTGCACCCTATGGGCTTAATCCCTTCAGGTGGGTTAACCAAGTCCCCATACTTGGTT
>JAGFNQ010007074.1:211142-238802 GCA_024364735.1 Boesenbergia rotunda | reverse complement strand
AGATGGTTTGAACAACCTACAAAGGATTCACCACTCCTTGCGAGGAGATGTACCCAAGGCCTATCATCGGATTGTTACTCGAAGCCTCTGGCCAGAGCATGACATGTTCAGAGTATGAATCTCTTAAATACATGAGAGTAATTAGAATCCGTAGGACGAGAAAAACATTACTTGGGCTAGGTGTGACGTAGTCAGCCTAGTGGGGACTGACACACATAGACCATATCCTGAACCAAGTGGGTATAAGATGGTGATGGGAATGAGACACGATTCATTATAGCTGCTGAAGGGTTTCAGATTATTTCTGAGGTCAACCGTTGATCTTTCGATTAATTGGGGATCATGATGTACTACTAGGTGCCACTCATGATCATTCTATAATTGGTAAATTATAGAAGCCCAACATAAATCGAAAGCCTATTTAGTCACACGCACTATGAGTAATCCGAGAGATTTAAAACGAGTTGAAAATTAGATTTTCCAATCAAGAGAGATTAGGTTTGGTTGAGCCAAACGATAAGTCGAATCTGAATTTTTCAGAGACGTATCGGAAGCGTAAAATGGCTAAGTCTTTTGAAGACTTAATAGATGAATTAAATGAGTTTAATTCATTGGGGCGTGGCTTGGATAGTCCGGCCAAAGAGGGTCCCCACCCTCTTTGCTTGGCCGGCCACAACAAAGGGAGGGAACCAAATTGTTTGGTCATTTATAAAATAAATCATGTGTGGTTATTTTATAAAATTATGGATGATATAATTTTTATATAAACCAAGGTTTGGTTTATTTTTTCATGGAAATTAAAATGAACCATGGATTGGTTTATTTTATTTTATAAAATCAATCATGGATTGATTTACCATGATAAAGAAATTCATATAAAGAAATTTATATGAAATTTATTTTTCATGGAAATTAAAATGAACCATGGATTGGTTTATTTTATTTTATAAAAACAATCATGGATTGATTTACCATGATAAAGAAATTTATATAAAGAAATTTGTATGATAAATTTCTTATGAAAATTTATTTCATAAGAAAAAGAGACTTGGTTGATTTTTATCATAAATTAAAATATGATTTTAACCATGATATAAAATCAAGACTTGGTATGATGGAATAAGTCATAGAAAATTTATATGAAAAATTTCTTATGAAAATTTATTCCATAAGAAAAAAGAGACTTGGCGGTTGAGAGGCCACTATATAAAGGACCCAAGGCAAGACTTGGAATTCATTCGAAATAATCCAAGTATTCTTGCTTGGGCTCTCTCCCTCTCCTCCCTTCTTTCTCTTCGCCGGCCTCTCCCTTCTTCTTGCTGTGTGCACAAGGAGAAGCACCGAGGCGATGAAGTTCTTCCGTTGAGACAATCTTCCTCTCCGGCCATAATCACCTTGGGATTGGGCGTAAGTCATCTTCCTCCTCCTCGTCGGAATTGTGATTCCGGCCAACCTTGGTGGTGAGTTTTTCCGATATGATTACTTCTCTCTTGGTTTCTTGTCGCGTTCTCGGAGAATCTAGTAGTTCTCGAGAACACGAAACTCGTGGCTTTGCGAAGTCATCCCGAAGATACTCGGCGTGGACACGAATAGAGGAGGAGCTTCCGAGGGACGCTTACGGTTGGATCTCGTCCCTTCCTTCGACTTACGTGAGGTAACAAGTAAATTAGTTTACGTTTCTGCAAAATTTTAAATATATGATCATGTCTACACAATATAAGGTTGCATGCTTAGATGTGTGGTTAAATAATTTGAGAAATTATTTATGCTAATCCTTCCGCTGCACGTAATTAATTTTAAAATTACGAACCCGCATCCATGTCAACATGCACCCGGTCCCAACAGATTGACATATCATGAGATTCAGAGGATAGGTGTGAGAGTGTAGGAGATTGCACTTAGCCCCAGGGATCACCCATACCTATTGAGCGGTCACAGATAGAGTTAAAACCATTGATAGAGCATTTGAAGTATGCTTATTTGGGAGAGGAGCAGTGTCTACCTGTTATTATTGCTCGAAACTTGGATTCAAAGCAAGAGGATAGATTATTGCAAGTTCTGAGGCAGCATCAGAGAGCTATAGGGTGGACATTAGCTGATATACCTGGTATTAGCCCCGCCACTTGTATGCACAGAATATTTCTAGAGGAGAATGTTAAGCCAGTTAGGCAGCCACAGAGAAGGCTAAATCCACTGATTCTAGATGTTGTAAACAAAGAGGTGACTAGACTTTTACAGGCTGGCATTATATACCCTATTTCTGGCAGTAAGTGGGTTAGCCCTATTAATGTGGTTCCTAAGAAATTAGGAGTGACAGTGGTGGAGAATGAGAGTAATGAGTTAGTACCTACCAAGGTGAAGAATTCATGGAGAGTTTGTATTGATTACAGGAAGCTGAACCAAGTTACGAGGAAAGATCACTATCCCTTTCCTTTTATTGATCAGATGTTAGAGAGGTTGGCAGGGAAGTCTCACTATTGCTTCCTAGATAGATATTCAGGTTATTTTCAGATTTGTATAGATCCGGAGGATCAGGAGAAGACCACTTTCACTTGTCCTTTCGGTACATTCGCTTATCGACGTATGCCATTCGAGCTTTGCAACGCCCCAGGGACTTTCCAGCGGTGTATGGTGAGTATTTTTGGTGAGTTATTAGAACACTGCATGGAAATATTTATGGATGATTTTTCTATATTTGGCACATCGTTTGATACTTGTTTAGATGATTTGTCTAGGGTACTACATAGATGCATTGAAACTAATCTTGTCTTGAATTTTGAAAAATATCATTTTATGGTAGAGCATGGGATTGTTTTAGGACATATAGTCTCTAGGAAAGACATTGAAGTAGATCCTGCTAAAGTTAGTGTTATATCTTCTCTATCTTACCCCGTATGCGTACGGGATGTTCGAGCTTTCCTTGGCCATGCAGGATTTTACAGGAGATTTATTAGAGACTTCAGTGAGATTGCTCACCCTTTGACTAGACTTTTGCAGAAAGATGTGGATTTTTGCTTTGATGAAAAATGCAAGGAAGCTTTTCAGAGATTGAGGGAGGCTCTTATTTCAGCTCCTATTATTAGACCTCCTGATTGGACTTTACCTTTTGAGTTAATGTGTGACGCTTCAAATTTTGCTGTAGAAACTGTACTGGCACAGAGGGTGGATGAAGCGCCACATGTCATTTGCTATGCTTCCAAGACCTTAGATGCTACTCAGGCTAACTATAGCACCACAGAAAAAGAGCTCCTTTCTATTGTGTTTTGCTTTGGATAGATTTAGATCATATTTGCTATGTTCTCATGTAATTGTATTTTCTGATCATGCAGCCTTGAAGTATCTTCTGAGAAGTCAGATGCAAAGCCCAGATTGATTAGATGGATGCTTCTACTTCAAGAGTATGATTTGGAGATTCGAGATAGGAGTGGTAAGGAGAACTTGGTGGCAGATCATTTGAGCAAGATAGAGGGAGATGGACACCTTACAACCATTGATGATGATTTTAGAGATGAGCAACTTTTAGTGATGCATGGTGAGTCGCCATGGTATGCAGATCTAGTTAACTATTTAGCAGCTAATGTTGTTCCTGCACAATTTACTAAGGCTCAGAAAGATAAATTTAAGAGTGATGCTAAATTCTATGTGTGTGATGATCCTTACTTGTGGAAATTTTGTAGTGATCAAATAATTAGAAGATGTTGGATCGAGAGAATACGATAGAGGGGGGGGGGTGAATATCGTAAATCGTTTCGGATTAGAGAGCGAATGCGCAACGGAAAATTAACATAAAAACACACACGAACACAAGGATTTACTTGGTTCGGAGTCACGGTCGGCTCCTACTCCAAGGCCCACGGTGCTTGACCGTTTACTGTGGGTAATTCTATAAGGCGCAAAGTTTTACAGAAAGTTGTACAGTAGTATTGCAGTAAAAACAAAAATCTAACTCTTCATTACCGACGCCCGGTGTGGATCGTTCTTCGGTGCGTGGGGTCGTCGTTGGTGCTAGAACCTCGAGATCAGAAGTTTTCGGAGCAGAGCGCTTGAGCGAAGAGTATTGAGGCGTTGGAAAAGTGAGTACGGAAGCCTTGGGGGTCGAACCCCTTTTATAGTGCACCTGGGGGCGCCCTGGATGTCGGGACGCCCTCCACGTGCCTCTGGATCCGCAAACCCCTATCCGAGACTCGGTCAGAGCTTATCCCTTCAAGATAGAGCTCGGAGCCGACGGGGGCGCCCGGGACACTGGGGGCGCCCTAGCTGCTGGGGGCGCCCTGCTTGACTCGGTCAACAGCCTTCATGGTTGCTTCTATGCTTCGGTTCATTTCTTGGCTTTGACTCAGGGCGCCCGGGACCTCCAGGGTGCCCTGCTTAGAGCAGTTTCGATGCAACTCTTTTCTTGGTTGTTTGCTTTGGGAGCTCCAGGGCACCCTGCCCAGCTGCTGCCCCTCTCCTTTGGGGCGTTCTGAGCTGTAAAAACTCGATCCTTCGGTCCTGCATCTAGGGTTAGTTCCAAAATAACAAGGTAAGAGTGTTAGATAATTTTATAGTCGTAGCTGTCTTGGTTCTGACTTTGGGTCTCCTAAATGGAACCCTAGGTCGAACCAACACCTACTGTTCCCTCGACGGGGAATGCGTCCTCACCTACTCCTCTCAGGAGAATTTACCTGTTGCCAACCGGCTCCTCCGGTTGGACTTTTGCCGGCAGTCCTTCGCCAGGTGCCTAGCAGTCTTCGCCAGGTCTTAGGGTTTTGATGCCTAGCAGTCCTTCGCTAGGACTTCAATCAAAATACTCAAGTAACATATTAGACAACAAATAATACTTAACATTTGAACCATTTGCCATTATCAAAACCAAGGTTCGACTTGGGTGTTATCTACACCAACAATCTCCTCCTTTTTGATTTATGGCAACCCTGTTCAAAAAATTAAGTTAACAACAAACAGGTGAGATACCGGGTTAGGTTCGACTTGGGTGCAGTCCTTCGCTAGGTCTTTTTCCCGCTAGGTGCCCAGCAATCCTTCGCCAGGTGCCCAGCAGTCCTTCACCAAGTCTTAGGGTTTTGATGCCTAGCAGTCCTTCGCTAGGTGCCTAGCAGTCCTTCGCTAGGACTTCAATCTGCATACTCATGTAACATATTAGACAACAAATAATACTTAACTTTTGAACCCTTTGTCATTATCAAAACCAAGGTTCGACTTGGGTGCTGTCTGCACCAATAATCTCCCCCTTTTTGATTTATGGCAACCCAGTTAAAAAGTTAAGTTAATAACAAACAGGTGAGATACCGGTTTAGTTTCCTCCCCCTGGAAGGAATCTCCCCCTAGGTTTTTCAAAGGTTCGTGGGGTTTGAAAATTTCTAAGTCTAAAAATAGAATTGATTTTTCAACACTTAGAACATTTTTTCAAAAGAAGTTTTTAGAAAACATTTTCCAACAACATTTTGGCTGGGCACTTGGAAAATTTATACTTCGAAAAAATTTCCAAGTCAATAACTTAGTAGAAAATTTTCTAAATATTTTCTAAAGTTTTTACTACTAAAGGAATTTATGAGTTGAAAAAAAATTTAATCTCTTTAGTATTTTAGAAACTTTTCTATTTAAGATAAGTACTTAGAAAAAGTATTCAACATAGCTTAAGTTTAAGTACTTAGTTCTATTTAAGTTAAGTACTTAGAAAGAATTTTGAAAAAGCTTAAGTTTATGTACTTAGTTCTATTTAAGATACGTTCTTAGAAAAAGTTTTAAAAAAAAGGTTTTGAAGGCAAGTTAGATTAAGTACTTTTTGAGGAAAAGATAAAGTTTTGAAAAAAAAATTAAAAAAATTTTAAAAAAATTAATTTTCAAATCTTCTCTCCTTTTCACTCTCTCCCCCTTTGCCATATATCAAAAAACATAGCAATATAGCAAAAAAAAATTGCATATAGCAACATAATAATGTGTTGTACTGAACCAATTCAAGGTATAAACTTGGACCAAATCAATTTGAATTATCTTGCTCGGGTCCTGTCTAACCCAATTAGCTACTTATTAACTGTAATAGATAGTAGTTTTCGCTAGGGTTAGTCAAGTTATGTGTTCTGCTCAAGTTAGATTTTCTAAGCTTGACGCTTAACCTGATTACTGTTTAATTTGTATTTAGTGGCCCAATTACTGCAAATGCACTGACTTAAAGCATCTTAAATTAAGGCAAAGACCTAAGCATCTCAACCCATTCTAGGTTATCAGTCAAAAGTACCCTAAGGTGCTTGTGAGATGCTGTCTTCTAGATCTATAGGTGCATGCAGTTCTAGGGTTAGGGCCTAAGCTAAGTCCATTTGGGAGGAAAAACCCTAGTTTTGAAGGGGGTGGTTTTTCCAAAAAAAACTAAGTCGAAAAATTAATTTTGAAATTGCAATAAAGATTTTGAAAATCAAGTAAAGTAGTTTTTTAAAATAACAGAAGTAGAGTAAACCTATTCTACCAAGCATAATCCTAAATAATGATCAGATAATCGAGAAAAGTAAATAGTCAACTCCATAAGTCAGCTGGTCAAAAGAGAGAACCAGCACAGTCATACCACAGTCAGATACAAGTCAACCCTACTAAGTAGGGGCAGTCAAACAGTCAGTAGTTCAATGCCAATCAAATCTAGAAGGAGGGACCGGGACTATCGGATGAGCCTGGCTACCAGGATCGAAATTGCGACATCATCTCGTGATACCGTGCGTCGCTGGTCTCTCGATCGGCTCGGCGAGCATCCATATACTCCGTGTGATTAGCTTCTACTTCCTCCCTCAGACTATGTACCTCGGTCCGAAGTAGAGCTAGTGTCTCGGCAGTCGTCGGAGGTGGGGGCTCGTCCATCTGCTATCGAATCTCGGCCGCCAGATCTGCGACATCAACCTCAATCTCCTCATCTGAGTCGATCTGGGGTCCGGCTCACTGACGTCTCCATGATAAAAATCCGTTACCCGAGACCTCTATACCAGCTAGGGAAAAGTTCCTAAAACCTATCTCATCAAATTCAATCATCGCGGTCATCTCTCCATTGGTAATGTTACGACCGTGATGATGAAGAATGGAGGTGATGATGTGGCAGTAAGGGGTGCGTACCTGCCCCCGAGTGGTAACACTGGACGCATGTAGAATCGTGTGGAACATGTGGAGTCCAATGTTGATATCAAGATGATAGATCAATGCGTACAGAAGGAAGGTATGAAATGGTCGCATGGTCGCGACGTCCCTAGTGGATAAAGGTAGAATGCAGCGGACTAGAACTCTATAAAGAGCGTAGTCCTGGACCTAAAGGTCAACAGACTGAAATCGTCTGGCCAAAGGGTTTCTAGCATCCCTATAGAAGTAGGAGTATAGAGTATCTAGGTCAATGTGAGAGTAGGGAGCATCAAAGGGAGGATCCCTAGGAGGATAACAGCAAAAGGTGGATTGAGAGAGTCGTAGTCCAAGAAATCGATTGAGCAACGAAGGTGTAATTGTCAAGGGCATCCCTTGAACTGTGGTGACAAACACAAGGTCATTCTGTCTAACTATGTTGTTGTAGAATTCTGCACATAGGGTTGTATTAATAGGATGAGTGCAGAAAACAAGGTTGTCTAGTTGGTAAAAATTGATAACATTCATGGCCAGTGGACAAGATTGAGTGAAGAAATGCCTATTGAGATAACTTGTTTTTATAGGTTTATAAATTTTTCTAGCGAATTTATTACAAAGTTCCAAGGTGGGAAACCTAGGATCGGGGCTAGGTTCAGTACCAGGGTTTGATTGATTTGCTCGGCGTTTTCTAAGATAAGAAGCATGTGTTTAAAAGAAAAGAATTAAGAAAAATAATTTTAAATGCGTAAAAAAATCATACCGAGTAGCCGTTCTAGGAGGCATGGTCGAGGTTGAGAGAGTCACTCGGGGGGTGTTAGATCGCCTTGGAAGGAGAAGAGTTGGAGAAGAGAGGAGTTTTGGGTGTGGCAAAATGAGGAGGTTCGGGTGGCTTATATAGGAATTTTATCTCGGGCGCCCGGGAGGTCCCGGGCGCCCGGGAGGTCCCGGGCGCCCGGGATAGAGGTCTACTGCGTTTAGCAGTGACCATCTGCTGGACGGGGGCGCCCGTGATGGCCCGGGCACCGTGGTCAGAAAGGATGGCAGCTTTGCTGCCTTTGACTGGTCCTGGGGGCGCCCTGGTTACAGAGACATGGCAGTTTTTCTGCCTTGATCGAAGTGAAAATGTTGGGGGGGGGGGGTGCCCGAGGAGTCACGGGCGCCCGAACTATGATTTGACAATTTTGATGCATTGTTTGATTAGTTTGACCATTTTGACCATGGTTTGACTATTTTGACCATGGTTTGACTACTTTGACCAACTTTGACTAGTATTAACCAGAATAATTAGGTCAACTCCGTTCTAAACTACAGGATTTAATGTTTGTGCTAAACAATAATACAGGAATCAAATGAATTTTAGTTAAGTTAAATTTTACCATCTCACCCATTCTATAGTTGTCAATCACGTTAGCCTTAAGGGTTTTTGTGAGACAGGTTTTGAATAGATAGAATTATTTTGAAAACTCATAATTTATTTTGAAAAAGTTAAATTAATTTTGAAAACACTTGTTTTGAATTTATTTTGAAAAAGAGTGTTTGAATCTACAATTGACTGAAAATTTGTGTTAGATTTGAATTTGACAAAGAATAATTTGAATTTGAATTTCAAAAATTAGTTTCTAGGTCTTGGCGAGGCACTAGGCCTTCTTTGGCCGTAGCCTTATTGGATCATCAATCCTTTCCTTGATAAAGCCTTTTAATGAAATTTCATTTTCAAAATTACTTTTTAAAAAATTCTGGTCTAACTAGTTTGGGTCTTGGATCGGTAGCTTCGGCTAGTTTCACCAGTCTAAAGACACCAAGTAGAGTATACTTGACCTTATTAGAAGAGGCTTCCCTAATGTACTATCATCTCACTGCCACCCAATACTATGTTGTTCAAATTTCAGTTAATTGGTTCAGTCCTTAAACTAACCAGTCCTAAGTCTAAGCATGGTAGATTGCAGAAATTAAATAGACAAGCAATCATGTAAATTAAAATAAGAATAGAAATTTATCTAACTATGAATATTATTTTTAATTTGGCTCCCCCTGGACTAAAGCCACGATAATGGTTTGGCAAGATGTGAATCTTGTCCTTGGGGATCCAATACTGATTTGATCCAGTTTGATTGTTCAGGCATAGTTTGGGTACCCATGCCTGAATTTTAGGTCTGGACTGATTCAGTACAGCATAGTATGATCTTTGTCTAGACCTGGTTCGATAGCCTAATCCGGATCGATTTAGAACCGACTTCTGTTTTCCAAGGATCATGTCAAGACCCTTGGTGTAACGCACGTTTTTTTTTCCATAAGCGGCGTTACGTTAACATGCTTAGGGCATGTAGACATCATAAGGCAGCGGAATAACTTTAACTTATACATGCCCTATTACCATTCTTAACGTAATGACATGGGAACCTTAGCATATTAACTTTGAACTTAAGCATCATATCATGTCATACATAACGTCATATCATAAGGTTCCAGAAGTCATTATTCAAACATATAAGTAACCAAGGTGAAGTTCTAGCATAAACAGTAAACATATGGTTTCCTGGGCCAAGTCACTACTACACACATGCGTTCTTGCCCTCCTGCTGCTTCCATCATTGTCCCCTTGAATGATCTGCGGTATAAGGAAATAAGACTATAAGCACACAGGCTTAGTAAGACTCTTTCCTACTCACAAAAACCATTCATCATTCATCATCTCATAATGAGCACATGAAACATTAACAAACTTGGTGCTCTACTTAGAACATAACTTCTTACATCACTTATCGTATACATAGCATGGCATGAACATAAACATAGTAAAAATTCTAAGCATGACATGATACATGGCATAAACATAAACATAGTGAACATTCTAAGCATGGCATAATACATGGCATGAACATAACATAGTAAACATTCTAAGCATGGCATGATACATGGCATAAACATAAACATAGTGAACATTCTAAGCATGACATAATACATGGCATGAACATAACATAGTAAACATTCTAAGCATGGCATGATACATGGCATAAACATAACTTCCTAAACATTCTTGACATGGCATAATACCTATCATAGCATACGAACATCTTCTTAACATAATCATGGCATAGATCATTCATTCTCATGCATACTTCTTAACATGAAACATAAGCATAAAATCTTATCAACATAGCATAATGCATAACATGAATGGATGCATGAGTGGAATGCATATACATAAGGATGCTTAACTTTTAAAAACATACTTTTAAATTCTTAAACATAATCATCATAACATCATTTGGGGTCCCCGGCTTGTACCACATACATACATCATAGCGCGCATCCCTAGCAAGTCCGAGGTCGCGAGCCCCGACCTACTAGGGTAAGGACAGCATAGTCGGTAGTCCCCAAACCGAGGCGTTCTTAAGGTGCCCATCCCTGTTGCACAGCTCCGGTAGTGCCAGAACCGTGGACAGCTTCGGTAGTCCAAAACCAGGGCGTTCTTAAGGTGCCCATCCCTTGGACCCATACTTCGGTCCGGTACAAGCCCATTCATAAAGTAAAGTACTTTTTATGTTTCATCATTCATAAGACATTCATAGCATAACCATGTTACATAAAGCATGACTTAACACATGCTTGTCCTTTCATTGTTCATTCTTATTGCATAACATCATGATGTCTGTAAGGCATGAGCATTATCTTCATTCATAAACATGGTATGCATCTTCTTTCATAAGCATGACATGCATCTTTATTCATACAACATGGCATGCATCATTCTCATCATGAACATAAACATAACATACTTATCATGGTATCGTTCCTATCATGAACCTAACATAACATACCTATCATAGCATCATTCTTATCGTGAACATAACCCTATCATACTTATCATGGCATCATTCATATCCTGAACATAAACCTATCATCCTTATCATGGCATCATTCATATCATGAACATACATAATAACTTGGCATGGTTCTTAACATAACATGAGCATATAACTTAGCATGGTTCTCTACATCACATAAGCATACATAGGTAGGATTTCCATAACATTCTACCTACCATCCAAATACATGGCATAAAGATGTAAGGCATTCATAATAAACCCTATTAAGCATGGCATCCAATCATAAACATAAAACATAAAAGCATAAAACATGGTGCTTAAATATTAGGGTTATGGTTAACATGATTTCTACCACATGCTTGATCCTATACATATAAATACTTTATGGTAAACATGAACCATCATTCTTTGAACCCTAACTCCACCCCAAACCCTAGATACAAGGCTTGGCCGAAACTTCTAGGGTGGAGTTCCATCACTTCCATAAACATATAATATAGCATAAGGTAAAGGAACAACCATACATCATTTATGAGACCATAGGAAGTCCTTGGGCTCATGATTAGGGTTAACCCTAACCTTTAGGCCACTTTCCTAGGGCTGGCCGAAACTTATAAGGCCATGGGGGTATGGAAAAATTCCATTAAAATCCCCAATAACTCATAAAACACTAATCACATCTTACCATGGAGCCATTGGAGCCCTTACTTGAAATAAATCTTAACTTTTACCCTATTAACCCTTCTTGGACGAAACTTATAGAGTCTCTAGGCCATGTGAAAATTCACATAATCACCCTCCATCACCCTTATATCATGGCAACACATAAAACATATACTTGAAGTTAAAGACTCAACCCTAACCCTTGGGTCCTTGAGGTTGGCCGAAACGTATAGGGTCTCTAGGGTACCCCAAAAATTCTCAAAAATTGTATTAAACCTCTAGACATCATGAGAGTACATTAAACAACATGATTTGGATTTTTATCATCATTTTAGACCAAGAATCCCATGGGCCGAAACCTATAAGGTTAGATTCATGGGTTTCCTTTGGTTTTTCCAACATAAACATCATATACAACTTTCATATCATGTTAATCTTCAAGAAAAGCCATTATACCACAGGTGAGGGAGTCTTACCTTGGTTGATCTTGATTATAACCTTAGATTTGAAAGAAAGATGGAAATCTTGTTGCCTCTTGATCACCCTTAGCCCTTGTACTCTTGTGAAGACCCTAGCTCTTGGAGATGAAGCCTTGGTGGAAGCTTTTCCAAGGGAGAACTCCTCCTTGGGGTTTCGGCTAGGATGAGGAGGGAGGAGGGGAGCAAATGCAATTGATGGAAGGAAGAAAGAAACTCCCAAACCCCCCTCTTTATCACTCATTAAGGAGGTAAATGAAGAGTCTCTCCATGACCCTTCATCTTCTTCTAAGCCTTAACCAATATCCACTTCATTTCCTTATAACATTCCCTTGCTAGATGAGTTGGTTGGAGCCTACATGGTTGTACAAGAGGTCCAAGGTTCAATCCTTGGCTCATGCACCTTATTTTTTATTTTATTTTTCTATTATTCCCCCCCCCCAAATTCTGAAAATTGTCTAAAAATTTCCCCATAATTATGTTAATATTTCTCATTAAAACCCTTTTATATTTATATAATTTCTACCTAAAATTCTCCCATAATTATGGTACTAAAAAGCCCATATAAGGCCCATTAGTACTAAATTTCTCAATTTAAATGAGAAAATATGGATTTCTAGGCCAAATTTTATATAAATATTTCTAGGCCCCTCGAAAAATTATCTAGACATGCTCAATATTTTAAGAAAATATTAAGAGAATTTTCCGGATCGTTACACTTGGAACCAGAAGTGAACCGTTCTAAGGCTGCTCTAAGGTCCTTGACTTGGGTTTTCAAAGAGGAATTCTCTTTCTCAAGTTTTTCAACTTGAGTAGAGGTTCCTTCTTGAACCTTCTCAGTTAAGGATCTAGAGTCAGCTCCCTCTTTCAGGAGTTTTACTTCCTGTCAGAGAGATTCGACTCGGATTTTGGCTTTCGCCAAGTCTCGTGAAAGATAGGCAATTAATTCAGTTAATTGATTTCTAGTAAACCCACTTACAGTGATTTCGCCGTCCTCTGAAAATGTAAGCTTCCCGTCTTCCGGCTCCGATTCTGACTCGGTCTCAATTTCTTCTGAGGTAGTCAGGGCGAGCAAGTTCGACTATGGGGCCTCTTCTTCTTCTTCAGACGAGGATTCGTTCCACGTTGCCTGAAGGGCCTTCGTCTTTCTTGTCTTCTTTGTTTCCTTCAGATTGGGGCATTCCGTCTTGTAGTGACCCTTATTTTTGCATTCATAATAGGTCACATTTGGTTTGTTCTTTTCATTTGAAGGATCAACTGGTTCTTCCTTTCTTTGGCTGGCTTTCCTTCTGTTGGTCTGGTTTTTAGTTCGTTGTAGTAGTCCCGAGCTAGCCGAACCAGATTAGGTCGATCTCCTTCGCTTTCTTCAGAGTCTGAGTCTGAATCAGACTCGGGTGCAGGTTGAGATTTCTTCTTGGTCATCTTTCCAGTTTTATCTGCAACAAAAGCAATGCCTTTCTCGGCCAGATTGCAGTTAGTCTGTTCATGTAATTCGAGTTTCAAAAATAATTCATCTAGTTTAATTTTAGATAAATCCCTTGAAACTTTGTACGAATCTATCATAGATTCCCACAAAGTATTTCTAGGGAAGGCGTTAAGGGCATACCTGATTAGGTCACGGTTCTCTACCTTGTGACCGATGGTGTGTAGACCGTTCATCATCTCCTGAATTCTGGCGTGGAGCTGAGCTGCTGATTCACTGTCGTTCATCTTGATGGTATATAGCTTGTTCAGTAGTAGGTCCCTCTTGCTGATCTGGGTGTCGGAGGTTCCTTCGTGAAACTCAATTAGCTTACCCCAGAGTTCTTTTGCAGTGTTGAATGGACCTACCCGGTTCATCTCTTCTTTGGTTAGGCCGCATTGGAGTGTTTGGGTTGCTTTAGCGTCGGCTTTAATTTTCCTTTTTAGGGTGGTATCCCATTCAGTGTAGGATTATGGCACTCCGTCAGCATTTTTCAAAATTTCCAGTCCAGACTGGATTATTATCCACATGTCCACCTGAGTTTTTAGGTGGACTTCCATCCAACTTTTCCAGTAGGAGAAATCCTCCCCACTGAAAAGTAGTGGTCTGGTTGTACTAAATCCTTCTTGCATAGACATTTAGGAATTATTTCTAAAAAGAGAATGAAAAAAAATCTCCCAAGACTTGGTCTTGGATTAGCAGTGCGGGAAGAAGATAAAATAATTTTATCGAGTGGTGTTGCACCAACCTCGATTAACGATAAAAATTCAGGGAAAAAGTAAAAAAAATTATTTCGAAAAATATGAAAAACTCTCAAACTGGTGGTTGCACCAAATTTGAGCTTCCCCGCTCTGATACCACTTGTTGGATCGAGAGAATACGATAGAGGGGGGGTGAATATCGTAAATCGTTTCGGATTAGAGAGCGAATGCACAACGAATAATTAATATAAAAACACACACGAACACAAGGATTTACTTGGTTCGGAGTCGCGGTCGGCTCCTACTCCATGGGCCACTGTAACGCCCCAAAATTTCCCATATGAAATATTATGAAATTCATGAAATATTAATATGGTATATTATGAAATATTATGAATTCATGAATATGAAATATTATGGAATTCATGAAATATTATCATGAAATATTATGAAATATTATGAATTCATGAATATGAAATATTATAGAATTCGTGAAATATTATCATGAAATATTATGAATTCATGAATATGAAATATTATGGAATTCATGAAATATTATGAATTCATGAATATGAAATATTATGGAATTCATGAAATATTATGAATTCATGGAATATTATTATTATTATGAAATTTCATGATGGGCTTGGCTTAATGGGCTTTGATATGGATTAGTGCAAAAGGTGATAAAAAGAAGATGTAGAAAGGAGGAGGCAAGGATTGAACCTTGAACCTCCTAGTTGCACTAATCATGTCATAACCAATGAACCAAGCCATATTTCATGTAGAGGGAATAAGATACATGCTTGTTAAAAGCTAGGGAAGTGAAGAGACATGTCTCTTCATGAGAAAAGTATAAATAAGGGAAAGAGAAGTTGGAATAACTTCCTCTTCTTCTTCCTCACTCTCATCACCGAAACCCTCAAGCCCCTTCTCCCTTTTCATTTTTGAAAAAACACAACCCTAGGGTTCTAACCCTAGGGAATTGGAAGGAGGAAGAACTCTACAAGGATCTTGCCCTCTACTAGGGCCAAGGGTTTTATAGAAGTGCTAGGAAGGAGAACACTCACCTTCCTTCAACCAAGGGCACCTTAAGATTTTAGAGAAGGAGAAATTCAAGCGAAAGGATGTAAGTATCCCCTCGCCTGCAGTGTAATAGTTGTGGTGTGATTATTCTCCTTGATTGTTTCAAAAATGGGGACTTTTTCCCCTTTGCAAGTTTCGGCCAACCCCTTAGGGGAAGGCCTTGGTTCTTTCCTTGATACATGAGAAGACCTTTGAGACTTAGAGTAGATATGAATATTGATTTTCTTCATGATGGTATGAACAAAAAAAAAGGAAGAAAAACTAGGGTTTCACCCCTTGTAAGTTTCGACCACCCCCTTAGGGGAAGGCCTTGGTTCCTTTTTGTTACACGAGTAGACCCTTGGAACTTAGGGTATATGTATATGTGGTTTATTCAAAATGTTGTGAACAAAACCTAGGGTTATACCTTTGTGTAGGTTTCGGCCAACACCCAAGAGGAGACCTTGGTTACCCTTTGATGCATGTGAAGACCCCTTGGAACTTAGGGTATACCTATATGATGTGTCCCTTCATTTTGTGATGACAAGAACTAGGGTTTAGGGCTTGGATGGGTTTCGGCCAAGTCATAGAAAAAGGGTTAGTGAGGGTTGAATTATCCTATAATATATCCATGTTTAATGTATTGTAAGATAGTGTATACAAGGTGATTGTATGAATGTCTGTGTGAATATTTAGTTCAAACCCTAATTTTCCCTACCCTTGAGTTTCGGCCAACCCTAGAAGGACTAGGGTCTAGGGTTGCATAATTATCTCATGATGTGCTTTATGTTTAATAAGTTGCATGAATTGTATGTGAAGGTTAAACTACCCTACGGGACATGATTATGTTTAGTAAGATAATATGTATATGCAAGTATGAAATATGATGTATGTATGAACATGTATGAAATATGATATATGTATATGCATGTATGAAATATGATGTATGTATGAACATGTATGAAATATGATGTATATATGAACATGTATGAAATATGATGTATGTATGAACATGTATGAAATATGATGTATGTATGAACATGCCTTATAGCCTATGGGGCACACTTATGAAATTGCATGTGATATGTTAAAATGCGTGAACGGATACTCTACTAAGTATGGGATCAAGAGCACCCCTTATGTTGTGTGGTGTGTCCCTCCGGGATCATGAGCACCCTTGAAGAGTGGTGTGTCCTGTAAGAGTGATTTGGAGTACTCCTTAGCATGTATGTAAAAGCATGATAAGTATTTTACTTTTGAAGTTGTGTACCCGACTCGTAAGGGGGTCGTTAAACAAATCCGGGGTGCATGTTAACGTAAGGTCATGGCTCCGGTAGGACGGAAGGGTCCTGCTCTAATTAATTGGTGGCTCGCTACCCCAATTCATTAGGGAACACGCAATAGTTCTGCGTGATATGTGGTACACAACAGGGCCCAATATGATATGGATGTATTTTTTAAGTACTACCATTATGGAATTGTTTTGAAAACATTCATTGAAAGCATTTATTATATGTGAAGAGTATGCTTAAGGTACTTGATACTGCATGCTTAGAAACTTAGATGTTTAGTATGCTTTGATGAACTCATGCTTATGATTTATTATGTGTACATGTTATATTCTTTCGTATGGAT
This sequence comes from Boesenbergia rotunda, assembly GCA_024364735.1. Lineage (NCBI taxonomy): Eukaryota > Viridiplantae > Streptophyta > Magnoliopsida > Zingiberales > Zingiberaceae > Boesenbergia > Boesenbergia rotunda. The sequence goes on along the minus strand of JAGFNQ010007074.1, from coordinate 221,881 downwards.
TTTACGAGTAGGACAGGATCCTTACTAAGCATTTGTGCTTACTAGTTTATGTGTTGTCTTATGCTGCAGACAAGGGTAAGGAACACTTAAACTAAAGGAAGAGGCAGGAGGTTGAAGATGTGTGGGGTGGTGGCTCGGGAAGAAAGACTTCTATATCTACATATTTATGCTTATGTTATGCTCCTTGACAATGATTGATACTGATTAGGATCGATATTGCATGTTGATTATAATACTTGGAGTTTTCATATACTTGATTTTATTGGATTATATTATAGTTTGAAATAAAATGTGAACCTCTCATGTTATGGAATAACTTTTGATTAAAATATTTCAAATGATGTTCTAACGATTCAAGCATGACATTTGTTTGACATGTATAGACAAGCATGCTTAGCACTTAGTCCTTGCATTGTTTGTTTTAAATTTTATGCTAGAAGATAGAGGAAAAAATAAATATGTACATGATTAATGGTTACGTAACCCCGCCCCGAGGGTAGTTATAAGGGCGGGCGTTACAGGTTGGTATCAGAGCCAAGTTTCCCCTCCACCACACACACATCAAGCTTCATCCTGCCGCTTCCAAGTAAGAGATCCTAACCTCGCTTTACTTTATTTCATGTACAATAATGATTATATGGAGATGATTAATACTTGTATAACAAGTAGAAGTAGTATTAATTCTTATGTAGTCATTTATCACCTGTATGATAAATATGGCTAGAGGACGTAGCAATCGGGGTAATGAGACCGTTGAGAGCACAGTGGAATTAGTAGGCTGGCTCGAGCATGAGAAAATTAAATGTGTCTCGTTCTGCCTCACTGGCGACGCCAGGTTATGGTGGGAACGGGTAAAAGCTAGAAGGTCAGTGGATCAGATGAAGTGGAAGGACTTCGAGTCCGAATTTCTGTTCTGACAACACTGCCCTCGGGTGAGGTGATGCCCTCTACCCAAATGCTGCGTGCCGCACCAATCAGAATCGCAGATAGGGAACTCTACTGCGACCTGATAGTGCTTGATATGCAAGATTATGATGTGATATTGGGCATGGATTTCTTGAACAAATATGGCGCCTCTATTGAGTGCCGTAAACGAAGAGTTATCTTCCGACCTGAGGCGGAAATTCTATTCGAATTTATCGGAGAGCCGAAGAAGAGGACAAGCAAATTCTTGTCGGCTCTGAAAGCAAGGAAGATGTTAGAAAAGGGATGCTCTGGATTTCTAGCTCATGTGGTTGATACCAGTCCTACAGAGGGCCCGAAGCTAGAAGACGTCAAAGTCGTATGCAATTACCCAGAGGTATTTCCCGATGACTTACCAGGGTTAGCACCTGAAAGAGATATAGAATTTGCAATTGAGTTGGTTCCTGGTACTAACCCCATTTCTAAGGCACCATACCGTATGGCGCCGACGGAATTAAAGGAATTACAGGGACAGTTACAGGAGCTGCTTGACAAGGGACTCATCCGCCCTAGTCTTCCCCTGGGGAGCTCCCGTACTGTTCGTGAAAAAGAAGGATGGGTCGATGCGAATGTGTATCGACTATCGGGCGCTGAACAAGTGACTATCAAGAACAGGTACCCTCTACCCAGGATAGATGACCTGTTCGATCAACTGAAGGGAGCCACGGTTTTCTCTAAGATTGACCTGAGATCTGGTTATCACCAAGTTAGGGTGAAAAAGGAGGATATACCAAGGACGGCTTTCCGAACCAGATACGGACATTATGAGTTCGTAGTTATGCCATTTGGAGTTACCAATGCGCCAGCTATGTTTATGGATTTAATGAATCGGGTATTCTCGGCATTCCTCGACAGATTTGTGATCGTCTTTATCGACGATATCCTTATATATTCGAGAACTCCGAAGAACATGCTGAGCACCTGAGTATAGTACTACAGATTCTTCAGAAGGAACAACTGTATGCTAAATTTTCCAAATGCGAGTTCTGGCTCGATCAAGTATCATTCTTGGGACACGTTATCTCCAAGGAGGAGTAATGGTGGACCCAATTAAAATTGAAGCTGTGAGTAACTGGACTAGACCCAAGAATGCCAGTGAAATTCGAAGTTTCCTCGGACTAGCAGGCTATTACAGAAAATTCGTAGAGAATTTCTCTCGGATTGCAGCCCCTATGACAGCTCTTACAAAGAAGGACAAGAAATATGTATGGACCGAGGAATGTGAGAAGAGCTTTACTGAACTGAAAAGGAGGCTGACTAGCGCTCCAATATTGACTCTTCCCGAGAGCGATATGGGTTTCGATATGTACAGCGACGCATCCAAACTTGGACTCGGAGCTGTGCTTATGCAAAATGGGAAGGTAATTGCCTATGCCTCTAGGCAACTGAAGGAACATGAAAGAAATTACCCTACCCATGACTTAGAGTTAGCAGCGATGGTCTTTGCACTGAAAATATGGAGGCACTATCTATATGGAACTCAGTGTAAAGTTTATACAGATCACCAGAGTCTGCGGTATTTCTTCACCCAGAAAGATCTGAATATGAGACAGCGCAGATAGCTCGAATTGGTCAAGGATTATGATTGTGAGATCCTGTACCATCCGGGAAAAGCCAACAAGGTAGCAGATGCTCTCAGTAGAAAATTATGTGCTACTTTGATGTCTTTATCAGCTTTGTCACAACCCTTAGGGGAAGAAATTATGAATTACGGGATTGAAATCATATCAGGATAGTAGTCCACCCAGATGATTGCGCCGACATTGTTCGGCGATATTCTGGAAAAGCAGAATCAAGATCCGATCTTCAGAGAATCAAGCAAGAGGTTCTCAAAGACAAGGACGATGGATTTCGGATTTCAGACAGCGGAGTCTTATATCTCCAGGATCGATTATGTATTCCCGATGACTCCGACTTACGGACAAGAATCCTTGAGGAAGCTCACGGAACACCTTATGCGATGCATCCTGGGTCTACCAAGATGTATCAAGATCTGAAGAATAAATTCTGGTGGTCCGGTATGAAGCGGAATGTAGCCGACTATGTCAGTATGTGTGTGACCTGCCAGAGGGTCAAAGCAGAACACCAGAGGCCTGGAGGAGTTTTGCAACCCCTGTCTATCCCCGAGTGGAAATGGGAAGACATCTCCATGGATTTCATCTCTGGGCTACCTAGAACGACGAATGGATATGATGGTATATGGGTTATAGTGGACAGACTCACCAAGTCTGCCCATTTTCTAGCTATTAAAATGACCTACTCAGTGGAGCAGTTGGCTTAACTGTACGTCAAGGAAATTATCCGACTGCACGGGGTTCCCAAGACCATTATCTCTGATAGGGATGGTCGATTTACTTCAGATTTTTGGGGACACGTGCAGAAGGCTCTTGGCACGAAGCTGAAATTTAGTACTGCCTTTCACCCCCAGACTGACGGGCAGACTGAAAGAGTAAACCAAATATTAGAGGACATGTTGCGAGCTTGTGCCTTGGATTTCAAGGGAAGCTGGTGTCGATACCTGAGCCTGGCAGAGTTTGCTTATAACAACAGTTATCAGGCTACTATCGGGATGGCACCGTACGAAGCACTATACGGAAGGAAATGCAGATCTCCTATATGCTGCTTGAGAGTGGTGAAAAGAAGGAGATGGGACTCCAGACGGATATTATAGACAAACCACTCAGGCCATAAAGAATATTCGCCAGAGAATAGAGACTGCTCAGAGTCGGCAGAAAAACTACGCTGACAAGCGACGCAGACCATTAGAGTTTGAGGTTGGGGATTCAGTATTCCTGAAAGTGGCCCCTATGAAAGGGGTGATGAGATTCGGAAAGAAAGGGAAGCTGAGTCCGAGATATGTGGGACCGTATCAGATTCTGAGACGGGTAGGCAAAGTGGCCTACGAACTGGAGTTACCGCCAGAAATGTCGGCTATCCACAATGTTTTCCATGTATCAATGCTCAGGAAATGTACCTCTGATGTGAATCAGATGATAGAGCCCCAACCAGTACAAGATCAAGAGAACCTAAGTTCAGAACGCCGACCTATTCGGATCTTAGACCGGGAAGTCAAAAAGCTAAGGAACAAGGAAGTACCCTTAGTAAAGGTTCTGTGGCGGAACGAACAATTCGAAGAAGCCACGTGGGAACGAGAGGAGGCAATACGATTAAAGTATCCGGAATTATTTTAAAGTTCGGGACGAACTTTTTATAAGGTATGGAGGATTGTAACACCCCAAAATTTCCCATATGAAATATTATGAAATTCATGAAATATTAATATGGTATATTATGAAATATTATGAATTCATGAATATGAAATATTATGGAATTCATGAAATATTATCATGAAATATTATGAAATATTATGAATTCATGAATATGAAATATTATAGAATTCGTGAAATATTATCATGAAATATTATGAATTCATGAATATGAAATATTATGGAATTCATGAAATATTATGAATTCATGAATATGAAATATTATGGAATTCATGAAATATTATCATGAAATATTATGAATTCATGGAATATTATTATTATTATGAAATTTCATGATGGGCTTGGCTTAATGGGCTTTGATATGGATTAGTGCAAAAGGTGATAAAAAGAAGATGTAGAAAGGAGGAGGCAAGGATTGAACCTTGAACCTCCTAGTTGCACTAATCATGTCATAACCAATGAACCAAGCCATATTTCATGTAGAGGGAATAAGAGACATGCTTGTTAAAAGCTAGGGAAGTGAAGAGACATGTCTCTTCATGAGAAAAGTATAAATAAGGGAAAGAGAAGTTGGAATAACTTCCTCTTCTTCTTCCTCACTCTCATCACCGAAACCCTCAAGCCCCTTCTCCCTTTTCATTTTCGAAAAAAACACAACCCTAGGGTTCTAACCCTAGGGAATTGGAAGGAGGAAGAACTCTACAAGGATCTTGCCCTCTACTAGGGCCAAGGGTTCTATAGAAGTGCTAGGAAGGAGAACACTCACCTTCCTTCAACCAAGGGCACCTTAAGATTTTAGAGAAGGAGAAATTCAAGCGAAAGGATGTAAGTATCCCCTCGCCTGCAGTGTAATAGTTGTGGTGTGATTATTCTCCTTGATTGTTTCAAAAATGGGGACTTTTTCCCCTTTGCAAGTTTCGGCCACCCCCTTAGGGGAAGGCCTTGGTTCTTTCCTTGATACATGAGAAGTCCTTTGAGACGTAGAGTAGATATGTATATTGATTTTCTTCATGATGGTATGAAAAAAAAAATGAAGAAAAACTAGGGTTTCACCCCTTGTAAGTTTCAGCCACCCCCTTAGGGGAAGGCCTTGGTTCCTTTCTGTTACACGAGTAGACCCTTGGAACTTAGGGTATATGTATATGTGGTTTATTCAAAATGTTGTGAACAAAACCTAGGGTTATATCTTTGTGTAGGTTTCGGCCAACACTCAAGAGGAGACCTTGGTTACCCTTTGATGCATGTGAAGACCCCTTGGAACTTAGGGTATACCTATATGATGTGTCCCTTCATTTTGTGATGACAAGAACTAGGGTTTAGGGCTTGGATGGGTTTCGGCCAAGTCATAGAAAAAGGGTTAGTGAGGGTTGAATTATCCTATAATATATCCATGTTTAATGTATTGTAAGATAGTGTATACAAGGTGATTGTATGAATGTCTGTGTGAATATTTAGTTCAAACCCTAATTTTCCCCTACCCTTGAGTTTCGGCCAACCCTAGAAGGACTAGGGTCTAGGGTTGCATAATTATCTCATGATGTGCTTTATGTTTAATAAGTTGCATGAATTGTATGTGAAGGTTAAACTACCCTACGGGACATGATTATGTTTAGTAAGATAATATGTATATGCAAGTATGAAATATGATGTATGTATGAACATGTATGAAATATGATATATGTATATGCATGTATGAAATATGATGTATGTATGAACATGTATGAAATATGATGTATGTATGAACATGTATGAAATATGATGTATGTATGAACATGTATGAAATATGATGTATGTATGAACATGCCTTATAGCCCATGGGGCACACTTATGAAATTGCATGTGATATGTTAAAATGCGTGAACGGATACTCTACTAAGTATGGGATCAAGAGCACCCCTTATGTTGTGTGGTGTGTCCCTCCGGGATCATGAGCACCCTTGAAGAGTGGTGTGTCCTGTAAGAGTGATTTGGAGTACTCCTTAGCATGTATGTAAAAGCATGATAAGTATTTTACTTTTGAAGTTGTGTACCCGACTCGTAAGGGGGTCGTTAAACAAATCCGAGGTGCATGTTAACGTAAGGTCATGGCTCCGGTAGGACAGAAGGGTCCTGCTCTAATTAATTGGTGGCTCGCTACCCCAATTCATTAGGGAACGCACAATAGTTCCGCGCGATATGTGGTACACAACAGGGCCCAATATGATATGGATGTATTTTTAAGTACTACCATTATGGAATTGTTTTGAAAATATTCATTGAAAGCATTTATTATATGTGAAGAGTATGCTTAAGGTACTTGATACTGCATGCTTAGAAACTTGGATGTTTAGTATGCTTTGATGAACTCATGCTTATGATTTATTATGTGTACATGTTATATTCTTTCGTATGGATTTTGCGAGTAGGACAGGATCCTTACTAAGCATTTGTGCTTACTAGTTTATGTGTTGTCTTATGCTGCAGACAAGGGTAAGGAACACTTAAACTAAAGGAAGAGGCAGGAGGTTGAAGATGTGTGGGGTGGTGGCTCGGGAAGAAAGACTTCTATATCTACATATTTATGCTTATGTTATGCTCCTTGACAATGATTGATACTGATTAGGATCGATATTGCATGATGATTATAATACTTGGAGTTTTCATATACTTGATTTTATTGGATTATATTATGGTTTGAAATAAAATGTGAACCTCTCATGTTATGGAATAACTTTTGATTAAAATATTTCAAATGATGTTCTAACAATTCAAGCATGACATTTGTTTGACATGTATAGACAAGCATGCTTAGCACTTAGTCCTTGCACTGTTTGTTTTAAATTTTATGCTAGAAGATAGAGGAAAAAAAATAAATACATGATTAATGGTTACGTAACCCCGCCCTGAGGGTAGATATAAGGGCGGGCGTTACACCCACGGTCCTTGACCGTTTACTGCGGGCAATTCTATAAGGCACAAAGTTTTACAGAAAGTTGTACAGTATTATTGCAGTAAAAACAAAAATCTAACTCTTCGTTACCGACGCCCGGTGTGGATCGTTCTTCGGTGTGTGAGGTCGTCGTCGGCGCTAGAACCTCGAGATCCAAAGTTTCCGGAGCAGAGCGCTTGAGCGAAGAGTATTGAGGCGTTGCAAAAGTGTGTACGGAAGCTTTGGGGGTCGAACCCCATTTATAGTGCACCTGGGGATGCCCTGGACGTCGGGGGCTCCCTCCACGTGCCTTTGGATCCGCAAACCCCTATCCGAGACTCGGTCAGAGCTTATCCCTTCAAGATAGAGCTCGGAGCCGACGGGGGCGCCCGGGACACTGGGGTGCCCTGGCTGCTGGGGGCGCCCTGCTTGACTCGGTCAATAGGCTTCATGGTTGCTTCTTTGCTTCGGTTCATTTCTTAGCTTTGACTCAGGGCACCCGGGACCTCCAGGGTGCCCTGCTTAGAGTAGTTTCAAGGCAACTCTTTGCTTGGTTGTTTGATTTGCCCTTGGGGCACCCGAGACCTCCAGGGCACCTGCCCAGCTGCTGCCCCTCTCCTTTTGGGTGTTCTGAGTTGCAGAAACTCGTTCCTTCGATCCTGCATCCATGGTTAGTTCCAAAACAACAAGGTAAGAGTGTTAGATAATTTTATAGTCGTAGTTGTCTTGGTTCTGACTTTGGGTCTCCTAAATGGAACCCTAGGTCGAACCGACGCCTACTGTTCCCTCGACGGGGAACGCGTCCTCACCTACTCCTCTCAGGAGAATTTACCTATTGCCAACTGGCTCCTCCGGTTGGACTTTTGCCCGGTAGTCCTTCGCCAGGTGCCTAGCAGTCCTTCACCAGGTCTTCGTTAACAAGAAGTCCTTCACCTGGTGCCTAGCAATCCTTCGCCAGGTCTTCGGTACCAGCCAGTCTTTCGCCTGGTGCCTAGCAGTCCTTCGCTAGGCCTTCGACTCCTAGCAACCCTTCGCTAGGTGCCCAGCAGTCCTTCGCCAGGTCTTAGGGATTCAATGCCTGGCAGTTCTTCGCTAGGTGCCTAGCAGTCCTTCACTAGGACTTTAATCTACATACTCAAGTAACATATTAGACAACAAATAATACTTAACTTTTGAACCCTTTGTCATTATCAAAACCAAGGTTCGACTTGGGTGTTGTCTGCACCAACAGAAGATGCATACACTACAAGAATCATGACATTCCGCGACGTCTAGCGCACAAACACGTCGCTAAATGTGACCTTTGGCAACGATCAACAGACTCATCGTCGCCAAATGTTCGAACCATCACCAACCTTTATTATCTATCGTTTGGCGACACAACAAAATGAACGCGTCGCGAAAAGATAGCTCGTTGAATCATTTAGCGACGCAAAAAAGTTAATGTATTTAAAAAAATAATCGAGACTAGATCATTGCAGAAGGTAGGTCATTTTCCGACGCATTTTACATTTTCTTTGAATTATAATTTTACATATATGTATTTTTCATTAAAAAAATTATTTTATCTTAAATTTTATTTCATTATTGCATTAAAATTAAAATTATTTTTTAACGTAAATTTTATGGTTTAATCATGTACTAATTTTATTTTATTTTATAGTATATAGTTGTTAAATACTGAATTTTTAAGGGTTTAAAAAGTAAAATTAGAAAAAAAAATAGGGGCCTAGTTGGAATTTACTGAACTATGGAGGGTTTATTTGTAAAAATGACAAAACTATTAAAAAGCCCTAACTTCCCCTCAACTTCACCGATTCATTCATTCCCTTCCCCCCGTGTTCGTTCCTCGACGCTGAACCCACGCCTCACAAGCAGTTCCACCCCGACGCCGCAACCCCCTCTGACCTTTCTCCTCCTCCATCTTCTCCTCGCGCAAACAAGTCGGCTAAAGCCTTCCCTCGCGTGGAGCCCTAGCCGATCTCTCCTCGTGCCGTTGCCGCGCGCAAACCCTAAGTTGCAGCCCTATCTCTTGCGATTCTGTTCTCGTGCGAGCACGCGACAGCGACGTTTCCTTCCCTCAGCGACGTTCCAGCAACCTTCATTAAAGGTAGGATCGGTTTCCTCATCTTAGGCCTTCCGTCGAGGGTTTTTACCATTGTTGTTGTTGTTGGGAAATAATTAGTTTTGATTAAATTGTTTAGTTGTACTAATCTAAAATCATTGGTCTATGGTGAGTGTATTGGTTGTATTTAAGTAGTTGTTCCTGTGTTGTGTACCACTTCATTGCTTCTTAGTGTAGGGGCATAACTACATGCCTACCGCTGCTGAAATTATAAAAAGATAAGGTTAAACATAATCTAACGAAATGAAATAATGAAACTTCATGTTTATTTACGTATTCATGCTTTGTTTTCTTACTCCGCTGTACTAATCATATTGCTACATGCAGTTACACTTTACTAGATATTTTGCTACATGCTAGTATATATTTTTGCAAACAATTTCCAGTGGTTACATCCTATTAGTCTTGCTTTTAGACTTACTAGAGATTAGTGCTTTGAGTGTTGAACTAGGATAATAAAGCTCTGAGATAGGTTGTTTATGACTGGATTAGTAGTTCATTTTTGGGCACTAACCTTTAAGTGGTGTATTAGCATAACCAATTTTGTTGACTTTACCATTTCTTGATTTGGTAAAGTGTGTGATTTATATAATATTTTAGTGGATTGTTTTTTAGAAGCTGATAATTTTGTAGTTAGTAATATTGAGTAATTTGAGCTAGACAATAATGTATGAATTTTGTTTGATTTTCATAGTGTGTATGTTTAATGTATATTTTTTCTTGGCTCTAGTTTTACAAAATGACGATTGATAAAAGTTGGATGAGTGTGAGGAATCGAATCTCTCCCGAATATAAAAATGGTGTTCGTATGTTTGTGACACGCGCTCTCGAGTATGCCAATGAAGATGGGAAAATAAGATGTCCATGTAATAATTGTTTGAATCATCGGTATCAACCGCTGCGCTTAGTAGAGATACACCTAATAAGACATGGGATACAACAATCATACAAAGTGTGGGATTATCATGGTGAGCAATATGAACATCCACCGATGGACAATGAAGTTTTATCTGACAATGATGATCAAGATGAAATGAGAGATGTTTTGAATGATTTGATTGGACCAGTGGAGATAGGAGAATCTAGTGTGCCTGTTCAACAAGGAGATTTCCAAACTGAAAATTTCGATGATATGTTGAAGGAAATTGAGAAAGAACTGTATCCAGGATGTGTAGATTTCACTGCGCTTAATTTCTTAGTAAAATTAATGCATGTGAAAGTATTGAACAAGTGGAGTAACAAATCGTTTGATATGTTACTTAAGTTATTGAAGCAGGCATTTCCTCAAGCAATATTACCTGGCTCACACTATGAGGCAAAGAGAAAGCTCAGTGAACTGGGATTGGGATACGAGTCAATCCATGTTTGTGAAAATGATTGTGCACTTTTTTGGAAAGAAAATGTTGGGTCTGAGAATTGTTCGGTTTGTGGCGTGAGCAGATGGGTTGATAAAAATACGAAAGGGAGAAAAATACCAAAAAAAGTGATGCGATACTTTCCCCTAACTCTAGATTAA
>JAGFNQ010007074.1:0-208794 GCA_024364735.1 Boesenbergia rotunda | reverse complement strand
AATGGTATCCATGCAGTAAAAATCATGCAGTAGAAAAAAGCATTTAAAATAGATGTGGATATGAAGAGAAGAGTAATGCAAAGAAGCTATTGTATCATGTATCAGCTGCAATTAACTGTGCCAAAGCACAACTATTGTAAATTATTTACCTCTTTAAGCTTGTCTACATTAGTGAAATGACGACCAAAAGATGTATAACGCATTCCATGGAGAAAAGGTGCAAGATAAACTCTAAGCCTTTCCTGAAAGAAAGAGACTCGTCAATATCATCTTCATTAACTCAGGCTCTCAATCTCTGCAGCTGAAGCTTAAATAATGCTCCTTTAGAATCATTGCCACCGCAACCAACTTATTTGATGATAAAGAATAACAAAGCCTTCCATAATAGATACAATAAAATCAGACCCTCCCAGATAGATAAAGTTTGTCACAAATATCGACATATGGCAATGCCAGAGTACATAAACATTTGTGAACCAAATTAATTGCAGTAAAAATGCAAGTGCTGCGAAAGGGTACAGGAAAGTGAAAGGAGATGGAATGATATAATGATAAAATAAAATTAATGATAATAATAGAAATACAATAAAACAAAAGAGCGAGAGAACAGCAGCAGCAGCAAAAAAAATAAATGTTTTAACTATTAAGTATTTTTTAAGTTAGCACTAATGAAAATTAAATGCATTAAGTACTAAGTAAAATGAACATTGGATATTTGAATATATGTTTGAGAAAAAACAAAGATAAGATGAATGCAAATGAAAATTTTCAAAGCAACAATTTTAGATATCTCACAATCATTATTCAATAAAGGCATCGTTAATAGGGACAAAGAGTGAATAGTTAAAAATATAGAGGCTTTTGGAATCTTCATTCTTGGATGGTTGTGTACCCCTTAAGCCAAAAGGAAAATTTTATAAACTTGTCATGCAACCTACAAGAGTTTATGTATTAGACTCTTGAGTTACAGAAACTACACTTGATAATTTTAATGAAGAAGAAATGAAATTGCTTATATGGCTGTTGTGAGGTTGTTGAAAAAGGAAATATACCGCTATTAACAACAATTTATCAGAGAATAATTAGTAGTATCTTTGACAAATAATAAAACAAGAGAAATTTATAGGAGATGATATATCGACATATTCAAAAATGAACCACAATATCTTTAGTTAACCAAGTTGAATCAGTCGAAAAGGAAGGAAGATCTAAGAAGTAGAAGAATAACAAAGATAAGTCACCCTAACATAATAAAAATAATTGAATTGAATTGAATATTTCTAGTAGCAACGCATCAAGCTCAAGGAAGGGATAAAATCCATCTTGCATATAGCATACCTCAAATAGTTAGGACAAATAAAGGCTTCAAGATGAAATTATAGATCTTTCGTGTGGTATGAATCAATTGATTGACATATATATCACAATGAAAATACTGAATACAAAGCATATAATGTTAAGTTGAAGTAAATACCCTCCATTTGATCATCTGCCTTAGTATCTCAGGTTCACATACAGCTTTAGCATCCTCCACAGAACCTCCTTTTTCTAACTTTTGTAATGCTGTTCGAATGGCCTACAAACAGAATCCTAACCACATTAATTTGAAAACAAAAAATGGTAAAAGAATTCCATTGGCTCAGATATTTTTATAGTCAATTATGTACCTCAACGGAACCCTCAACCTTGCCTAGTGTAATGCCCTTATCAATATTGTGTCTTGTACCACAGCCATATGTATGAGTAGATGGCCTTGGATATTTTTGAATTATATCTTCCAAGCTTAAAGAAGATGAAACCTGTTTGAATATCTCTGAAGCCCTTCCCAATGGAATTCATATTAGAAAAATATCAGTCACTAGGTTGACAATAATTTGAGCTACATTTAGCAACAACAGACAGTGTCAAATTATGTTATGCGGAATGAAGTACATAGATATTTTGTAATTTATTATATGAAAAAAAAAATGACAGGCAAAGGGAATTCCTTCACCGCGAGAATTAGCTGTATAAAAAAAAACTCAAATTGAAATAGCAAGCATTATGAACAGTTTGGAAGTAATTCTTTGGCCAAAAAGGAAAACAAAGGCTTACCGTGCTTTTGCCTCATTATCTATACGAGGGAATGAACTTGGCCTTCTTGCAACTATGGAAGAAGGGGCTGGTGCTATGCGCTTTGACTCTTCTACAGGAATCTTACTGCCGACAATAGTTTTCTCATATTTGCCCCGTTCATGCCGTGGACTGTCAATTGGCATCTTCTCTTTATTCTGAGAAACAATCCTTGCAACTTTTTCCTTGGAGTGATTTCCTTCTGAACTAGCCACTTTGACCGGCTTTAAAGTTACCCGGTTTTTTATCACCACACTAGAAGCGGTACTTTTCTTTTCTGCCAATGCTTTAACTTTGCTTTTTTGCAAATCTAAAAGTTTTTTAGTCTCTGGATTTTGAGGAAATATAATATGATTTCTAATTGGAGTTCCTAGATCTTCATTGATATGGTGTTTTCTGGAGAGGAAAAAAGGGAAAAGAAACAATAAAATAACAGAAATTACAAAAAATTCTTGAACCAGGAAAAGAAAACAAAAACAAACATACAGGCAATATATCAAGATTCGATTAGGAAGAAGATCATCCCAAGCCCTTTGTTCGATATCCTCATCGTTTTCGAATGCTATCTTCCTGCAATTTTCAATTAGTAAAGAAAATAAAATGCATTCTCTTATCTCATTCATGATCCATCTCTATAGCAAAAAACACAGTGTTACCTTGGCAAGCACTTTCTGTGGTAAGATTTTGGACATCTTCTGCACATTGCAAATTGCAAATCTTCAACCTCCTTGTTTTCTCCTTGTTTGCAAACAACACACTTGTGAACAGGGCATGTAAAGGACTCCCCAGCTATTATTTTTTTTTGAAACTCCGATGCTTCACTTTCACTATGAGGAAAAATCCATTCTGCGACGCACTTTGGGTGGTAAAAGTGTCCGCATGTTGCAGAAACACAAGGATATACCTAGACAAGCAAATAAAAGAAAACAGAATAGCAAAGAATGAATTATTATTAGTAAGTGATATAAGAGAGCCATGCATTTGAGCAAGTAGCAATATAATAGAATGTGAGACTGGCAATATCCAGAGAAACATAATAAATAATGCACTTACAGCTTACCTCTTCATGCCAGCATTTGCAACTTTCTTGATTAACACAAGACAGAAGGGACAGAATATATATGAAGAAGACCAAACAAAGTCACAAGAAGATAACCAGATCAGAAGTTGAAATGAATTGGTAGACTCAATGAAAATAGAATGATCCATCTGGAATTAGGGATGTTCCCTAAAAGTTAAATTGAATAAGTAGTGTAGGTTCAAGTAAAATATTTGGTATTACAGCCAAAGCATTATGCATTACACCTACAGGTTGTGGCAGAGCATTTTGTTTGAGACATAGCATATCCTACTCAACATAAGGAGGTAGAAGACAGAAACCAAAAGCAATCAAGTGGAGGTGGAAAAGGCCTTGAGGATGACGAGGATTGTTAGCCTAATAAATTTCACCACACTGATTTAGAATAAGAAGAGAAAACATGATATTATAAATGCAAAGGATGAAGGACGAATTAAAGATTTATAAAAAGAATATGGAAGAAGATGAAAATGCTGAATGTTGACAGCCATGACCTATTTGAAGCTTATTGTTAATTGTTATACAGAAATTTGTATCATATCTAGTATATTTTGGAACTTGGAAATATGATATTTGATTATGATAGAATGGATTGATGATTTCGAACCTAAGGTGATGTTTTGCTTAAGCCTTTGTCATGAACTTGTATGCTGCTTTGCTTATGAGGATTAAGTTTTTTCCGTTCTAATATTCACATGTTTAAACATATTTTGGAGTTAGATGGTTAATGAAGATTTATTTCAAATTTGAGAAACAAGTGTCAATTTTTTCACTTTATTTGTGAGTAATAATAGTGAAATTAAATTGCAGGATCTTATGGTATGAATCCATGGAATCCAAACTATGTAGGGGAGAGAATCTAGCTACATCTGTGATAATTGAATTAATTAACAATGGACATTCTTATCCATATTATGAACATTCTTATCCAACATTCTTATCCATATTAATCAGCTTAGTTTAAACATATCGACTAGATTATACATAAATATATATGATAAAATAGACATTTTTGGGTGGTAAACTGTGGCCAATTGTAGTGTATTAGCATTCCATGTAATCACACAACTTTTTTAAATTAAGTTCCCCCAACCCACCAAAAAAGAACTAGTAAGATTTAATGGGTAAAAGAATTAGCATTCATAAATTGGTGGGGGCATTTAGAAATATTTAAATTCCAGAGACATTATGAGGAAAAGGAAAAAAAAAATCCTGCTATTTACTCACACTTGGGATTGGGATCTTTGCATTTCACTAACTTCTTGCATCAATGAAATGTTCAAAGCATCCTAAGTTTAGTGTGTCATAAAATCCAACTAGTTAGCTAGTAAAAGTATAGATATTGCCCAAATCTCGTGTCATAAATTAAATAAGCTCTGCTGTTTTAGACCTCAATAAAAATTGAAATGCCTTGTTTTCATGCAATTGGAAGCTGCATAATAGGTATGGAACAAAGAAAAAGTAACAACGATATCCCAATATACAGATCAGCATCCCATTCGACTTATAGGGAATAGCAGTATCAGACTATACTAAAATTGTTCAAACATAGAAGTATAATGAAAAAAAAACAAATCCTTTATAAGATACCATATTACCTCGGCACCATTTGTCTTATCAGATGAGCCTAGTTTGCCACAGCAAAAGCATTGATGCTGCTTATATAAGCAATTGTCGCATAGGAAGTTCTGAATCAACTGTGTAAAATTTTACAATAAAATAATAAGAAAACCATAGGAAGAAGATAGCAGTCCATTGACAGAATTCCTGAAAAGTCCCTTAACAGTACCTCAACATCTGCTTGAGTTGCGAAGCCAAGAGATCTACACAATGAATCTTTTCCAGCTGCCTTGTAGGCATGAAAGGAACGCAAACAAGGCCCATCACAACTGCATTATAGTTTAAATGATGCTCTCCAAAAACAAAATAAAATAGAGAAATCTAGAAATTTAAAACTTAGGAATGCATCATGTCGAACCAATCTTTAATTAAATCTACCCAAAACTGATAATTGGTATACAATACTATTTTGCATGTGTGACTCATAGAGCAATTGCTTACAAGAAAAAATGATAAACATGTTAGTACCCTGAATGGTTCAGGGAAAGATCATTGGAACCCCAAGTTATTTGACCACGATTTTGATGTTTGGATGAAAGGATTTAAGTTAGGTCGCGCATTGTTATCTAATATGCGTTTATTGTATAGGGACTTAGAAATACACATAGGATCACTCGATAGCTCATGGTATGTTAAAGTACACAAAAAAGATGGTATAGGACATCTAAGGGACTAGAGGACGAGGAAAATAGGAGACGGATGTACCTTGAGCAGAAGACACAAGCATGCAAGAAGGATGGCACCGAAAGGGAACCAGGGAGCTCGGTGCATACGAGGGATGAGGGGCTTAGCAGAAGAGTACAGCGGTGAAGTGAGAAGGAAGCACAGGAAATAAGTTGGAGGGCTTAGTGCATCCGAGAGACAAGAGGCTTAGCGGAAGAGTACAACAATAGTGAGAAGGAAGCAAGAAAAGTGAGCTGAAGAGCTCAGTGCATTCGAGGGACGAGAAGCCATGTGAAAGGTTGCATAGGTAAGCTGTTGAGAGATGAGTTGAATCAACCTACAATTGAGCAGTGTAGAATTCAACTTAGGAGGACTCGGCCTTAATAGACTTGAGTCAAAGTTCCGAGCGGCTAAAAAGTTTATCCAATCAATTGGAACTTTAATCAACTAATAATGTTTTTCAGGTGATCTGAGACGACTCGGTTAGTAGATCCAACCAAGGTGATCAGTCGATTAGAACAGACTTCCAATCAACTAAAAAGGTGTCAACTCAATCGGTCGTGTGATCCAGATTAGATGTGGGTGATGCAGTTAGAGATATAGATTAACCGGATGTTCGAAAAGGGTGTCCACTAGAAGCTGCCGCAATAACAACTTTGGATAGACAAGACACTTTCGTGGATGAATCTAACGGAACTACACCACGTCAACTGCAGTGAATAACAAAGTGACTCATACAGAGAGCTTATAGGTAAGACCAAAAGGCTCGAGGCACAATACGAACACGCAGAATACAAAAATTGCATTCCTCTTTCTTGGCTTTTAGAGTCTTTAGTTTCTTGTATTATTTCACCTGTTCACCTGTTGTAGAAAGACGTTTCTCCATTCTGACATTTTACCGAAGAAGAGAAAGCTAGCGGATTTCGTGTGCATAGGCTGTGGACTAGCAACATGGAGTTCTGTACCACTTAAATCATTTGGTATGTGTGTATGTTCTTATATTTGCTTATGTTTTAACAAATGTGTGTTTGCCCTTGCTGAAAACACAGCAAGAGAAAATAATTTTTATTTGCAGGCGCACTATTTACCCCCTCCCTCTCCAGCGATCCTAACTT
Source organism: Boesenbergia rotunda (assembly GCA_024364735.1). NCBI lineage: Eukaryota > Viridiplantae > Streptophyta > Magnoliopsida > Zingiberales > Zingiberaceae > Boesenbergia > Boesenbergia rotunda. The sequence continues at coordinate 202,206 of JAGFNQ010007074.1, read as the reverse complement.
AGGGTACTCAACACCCTATCACAACATGCACCCACAAAGCATGCAATATGAATTATGCTTTGGTGCCATATTGTGCGCAGAACTAAAGATTGGATAACATGTCCAAACACGAATGTCAGGATCTCTCACTCAAAATCAATTCGCCATCTAGTAGCATTTTTCTATCAAGTAAATAATGATAATTATGTGCCACTCTATCAATGCAAAAAAAAAAAAAAAAGCTTGAGTTTTGTTTTCAGAAAAATGATCAGCATTAAGCATTATTCTAGCTATCTCCCACTAGACCAAGCTAGCACTCTTGGCTTGAAATTTCAATCAAGAAAAGTAACAGCATATATGGAGGGAAAAACACCCACATAGAACTTTCTAATAGAACATGGACTGTCATGTATAAGCTTCTTGATAACATGATGTACTTTGTCTCCTACCCTCCCTCCTCTCAATTTGCTCAACCTATATTGTGTGGAATCAAACAATTGGATCCCCTATGGATCACATCTTTTTTTTTCATCTCATAACCTTAAAAAGTGCCATCTCCTCCAAGAAGCTTCAACTTTTCAAACTGTGCCGCAATTTCTATCTTTGATTGAAACAATATATCTTGCAGATGTTACATGTATAGTAACAGGAAGATGAAAGAAGGAGATGACAAATATATACTCAAGTTCAGATGTTGTGTTCCATCTAAAATGATACAGTTTACTATTATACTATACTGTATAGACACAAATAAAAAATAACATCATTATCTCAATTCATCTTGACCTTTGTTGTAGCATGTTAGGGGGTGTTGGACATGATAAGATAAAGATTGATGCAACAGCACAAGAGACAAGGTACTGAGTAGTATACAGTAGAAGATTTCAAACTCCAAACAATTCAATAAGTCACATGACTATGTTTCAAGATCTGTATTTATTAAATAAAAAAATACTGTTCTTGATATAGAACAATAGCAATAAAAGACAATGGAGTAAGAATATTACATTAAAACTGAAAATGGAGAGGATTAATTTCATATGATATAATGAGCAACTTGCAATAGGGATCAAGGGATATGAATCATAGAAAAGTGATACAAATTATTTGGTACGTTTTGAAATATTCAAAATATTTATTTCTTTGTTATCAAGGCAATATTTAAATGTGCATTAATAATTTGTTTAAAGAAAAAAGGAACAAAACTGCATACCACAAAATTTTACCACCATTGTCACAAATTGCGCAGACTGTATCATATAAATCAGAGTTATCATCTTGTTCTTCATTCACAGCGTCATCTCTTGGACCTTCATCCACCTCTCTTGGGCCTTCATCCTCATCATCATCAACAATAAATGATTGCTTCACATCAGAAGCATCTTGATCATCCTGAAAGTTTCATTTTGCCAATGAATTAATGTGATTTGAGATCACATGACAAGTTCTAAAACTAATACAAGGGAAAATAGTTTATCCAAATACAACCATGATCAGCACCAACCTCACTAAACTTTTTCCTCGGCTTGTCCATGAAGAACCCTTGAAACAACTGTTCAAATATGAGCATCAAGAGAACTCCAAATAATAACAAAAATATCATTAACCCCTGTAGTTTATACTCTTTTTCAAAATAACCCTCTGAGTTTTAAAATCACCAAAACACCTGAGTTTTCAAACTCTTGCCATTTCAAACACATAAAAAGTGACATGACACACGCAACATATCTGCAACATCACTATTCCATTAGATGAATTAACAACATTGGTTGAGGACAAAATGACAAGAGTTTGAAAACATCAGGATATTTTAATGATTTTGATATTCCAGCAGATGTTTTGAAAGAGGGTAAACTTAAGGGGATAAAATGAAAATGTCTCAAAACAATAAGATGCTATTTAACCAAAAATTATTTGTGTAAACTAAATGATTTGAGGGGAACAGCTCTTCCAAAAACACACATTGATAGCAAGTGCAAATGATGTAGCATGAACACACTCGCATACTAAATTGATGTGCCAGAATTAATCTCTCAAATCACATAAAAGATTGAAAGAAATTGATGAAACAACCATGTGTCGTTAGCTTCTTTGGGTAACATGACTAACTTATGCTTTGTGAATCTAAATTATAGTTAGTATCTAGCTGATTATTTTCTAAAATGATCAAGTCAGCAGAAGGATTTGGAGGATTTTCTAAGCTTGCATTAAAGAGGTTTTCTAGAATATCAGTCAAAAAGACCATCTAAGGTTTCATTATTAAAGGACTCATCTGAGGTGTCACCAATGAGTTTGTCTAAAATGCTATCCAAAGGTTTGCTTCACGTTAAACCATAAATGGATTTTTTAATTGTCATCTTTTTAATTACAATTAAAAGTTTTTTAATTGTAAGTGAATAAAAGGCTTTGAATGTTGCCTTAAAATTTAGTTCCCTTAATGAAAATTGTTTTAGGTTTACAAATTTATTAGGTGATCATCTTTTAAATGAATGATGGATTATGCTGCTCATGGAACAAATAATGGTGGTTTGAACATTTTACCAATCTTCTCTAGTGACAATGAATTTGTTGTTGTTAAATCATGCACATTCAATAGAGATCATATTGAAGTTAGAATAGTAAGAGAACAAAGTAGAAGATCAGAAGTTGTGAATGGAGAGTTCGGTAAGAGAAAAAGGGGTGATTCAAGACAAGTAGAGAGAATGCAGAAAGAGGAGAGGGAGAATAAAGAGTGGTGGAGGAGAAGAGCCCTGAGGGAAGAACTCGAGAAGAATTAATTCACACTGGACATCACATCCTAGATACAACATTACATGTCTTATATAGGCATTAGACAGCAACAACCTACTTAAAAGAAATTGGCTACTAAATCCATAGAACAAACCCATCACTTGCTTGATTATTAGTAGCTTATAAACCTACATCAATTGTGTTTCCAAAACATCCAAGTTGACCAAAGCAACAAGACTTAATCAACTTATGTGCTAGCTAAAACTAGCTATGAGCAAATTCAAGTCAACAACCATCACCTACACCAAATAACACTCCATTCTACCTGAGTCCAACTGCCTCCTTGACTTCCCTAGGTTCAAATTTCAGATATCTTCTCCAACCTGAATCCAAACTAGCTATAAAACCCTCCAATGTTGAGGTTAAATTTCTTAAAGTCAAAACAAACACAAAAATGAAGTAGACATTTAAGAAAGATCAACAACGCCGCCATAATTATTACTGAAAGAATGCCCAAGATACAACTACTCTATTACTCTGGCTTTTGTATGTTCAAATATCCGTTGTCTTAACCAAAAACGTATTGGAAGGTAAGAACATACTTAAACAACTATTTAAGTCGATTGTGAAAGGAAGAACCTAATAAGAATACTTTTGATCTTGTTTGAGTAACATCCGCAATGGAAAAGAATCCATTTTAACAATTGTGAAAAAATTGCAATCAACAAGATCTAGTTGCGATAGGATGCCATTTTCATATTCTGAATAGAAAAGACTTTTTTATATTGAACTATGTGGATGTACCTCTCCCATAGTTTTCATAAGATGAATTTCAAATTAGGAAAGAAAAATTATGCAAAGCCATGATGCGAAACCCAGTATAAATGATCCAAAATAACTAACCAGTAAGATTTGAAAACAACTGATTATAGACAAAATAAGTTGAAATGCATGTGCAGCTTTACTACGAAAGATAAATATAAACAAAAGGTACAATTATGGGTGACCAATAAGATGAAGCTTTAAGAAAATAAGTTGAGATGGTATGGAATGTTGACATATTTAGAGGCGATCAATAGATTTTATAATTGGACAAGTGGAATTGATTAGAATGAAAGGTGTGATTGATAAGGGTATAATTGATAAAGGGAGACAAATGAAAACTCAAGATGACATAATAAAAGATAATTTCATTGAATAGTAATCGTAGAGCTCCATGGAGAGATAAGATTGATATAGCCAACCCCGACTAGTTGGGATGGACCTACTATGAGGACAGATAATATCTGGTAGTTGTGACCCAATTAATAACTCTAATGCCAAATGAAATATTACCAAGGAATTAAATACCAAATGGACTAATAGTTATGTCTAACAAAATGTTCTTCAATAAAAAAAATATCTTTGCACCGTCTTCTTTCAAACAGTAACCAAATAGGAGAGCATACCATCAAAATATCACATAGTTAAATGAAGTACGAAATCAAAAGTGTTCTAAATTTCCTGTGTACCTCTTAATTGGATCTTATTGCTCAAAAATTAACCCACATAAATAACTTAACATGAGATGCTAGGATTACCACTGATATGAATATATGTTTGTCCTAAGATCTGTTAAATATGTGGATTCTTTCTGTCAATTAAGATTTGTTATATCACTGATAATATCCAGATCATATACAGCATTTTTTATTACCTTTACTTAAGTTTATCACCTTTCATTCTACTCAATTCAACTTTTTTAACTATAGAATTTATTAGCTGACATTGAATATGCCCTATCGATGGATCTATGGTTACCCAATCCTCGCCATCCACCAATATTAATCCTGATCGTGCACCATAAAAAGGTACTACCATCAGAGACAGTGGATGCTTTCATTACAAAATCAATACACAGATAAAAGACTAATACATAATTCGTACCTGTGAATTTGCTAAAGTTTCATCCCTCTCACTGAATAGTTTCATTAGAGACACATTTTCCCTGACATCATTGTGAGAAGGTCTAACCTCAAATGTGCTGCATAATACAAAAATCTCATGAAAAATGAGGGGAAAAAACACAGTTAACAACATTTAATTGAATTTAGAAAAAATAAAATAAACTACCTGAAAACAGTGCGTAAATGTTCCCAAAGGCTCCTTTCTGTAGCTTGTGGGTTTTTCCTCAGAAAATGAAGCAAATGCACAGTGATCATTATTGTCCTGATGGTGTCCTCATAATAACTGTTTCTAGGTTTCACAAGACTTATCCACTTTTTGTCTTTGGAAAGGACCATAATCTTGGGTTCCACATCTCCAAATACCAGCTTCCAGCCAATAACTCGTTTGTAAACTTTCTGAAGACCACCATCAGTTGTTCCGTGCAAGAAAACAGCATGGTCCGCAACATCCTGCTTCTGCCCGTCATCGAAATGGAGAGGTAAAACAGAGAACGAAATGGGTGACTCGTCGTCATCTACAAAATAGTAATTTGCAACGGACTGTGGCGCAACCTCCTCATCATCGGAGTCTTCAAGAGACGCCATTATCCACGGAACTGTAACCCCTTGGAACATCATGAAAAAAATAAACAAATCAACCCAAAAAAAAATTTCTTCACTTACCCAAGTGTGCCCTGAAAAACTGAGAACCTGTTCCAAAATCCCTTCTTTAATTTACAAGAAAAGAGCAAGTACAATGAATATGTTAGTCATCTTATACATTCCGGGACCAAGAATCCTTTGTTCTAAGAATCGCAGGAAAAAAAAACGGCTGAACCCTAAAACCGGCAAGAGGAAACGACTCGAGCATGCGTTGAACATCCAACTACGAACGGAATAGGAAAATGAGATGTAAGAGGCAAAAAGCGCAAATTCAAGAGAAAAAAAAAACAGCGAAAACCCTATACGAGGAAGCAGGATTAGGCGACGCCGCAATCAGCGGAAACCTCGACCAGGCGAGAACTGCTCCAGAAATCGGCGGCCAGCAAATTCATTTACTTTACAATTCAAGGACACGATAAAATTGTTGTTCCTCGATGCCCTTGAACCGCAGTTTCAGAACCAAACCGTAAAGTTTTGGGTCATCGGTCCATTAGACGAACCGGTAGATCAACGGTTCGGATTTGAAGCATCAAGTCATCAAATTTTATATTAAATAAAAAATAAGTAAAAAAATTAAAAATCATATATAGAAATTAACTAATATAAATATAATTTTATTTTAATCTAAAAATATATATTAGTAAAAATTAAAAATATATGATACCTTATTGGACCAAACGCATAAGTTTTTGATTACTTGTATATTAAATTTTAAATTATTGATTTTCCAAATATGTTGTGTCTAGCTGTCAACCACTTAAACGTCCATGAAATTTTAGGAGACGTTTGGTATGCTTATTTTTCATTTTTATTTTTTATAAAAAATATAATTTTTTGTAAAACATATTTGGTTTATATTTTTCATCCTTATTTTCCAGAAAAAGATATAGCATTTTCTGAAAAACTAGAGAATAAAATAAAGTCATTTTTCAAAAAATGAGAAAATATGGGGCATTTGGTTTGTTCCATTTTCCAATTTCATTTTCTAGAAAATCGCATTTTCTCGTTTTCTGAAAAATGACTTTTTTTATTCTCTAGTTTTCCAGAAAACGCTATATTTTTTTCTGAAAAACAAAGCTGGAAAATGCAAACCAAACATATTTTCTAGAAAACCATATTTTCTACAGAAAATAAAAATGAAAAACAAACTGGAAAATACAAACCAAACGTGCCACGATTTTTTGAAAAATGAAAATAAAAAATGGAACAAACCAAATGCCCTCTTAGTCTCCACGACCACGAGTCACTCAATTATTAATGGTTATATTTTATAAACAAATCTCTAAATAAAAGGTATAATTATAAGATATTAGACTTCTTAATCTACATTGATCATCAATAAAAAATTATTACCAAACTTAATTTTTTAAAAAGAAAATCTTAGTCAAGTTGACCGTGAAATAGGTGGCAAAAGGTGATTTGTTCGCTCCTGGCGTTCTCGCCAAACCATCTCTGGGTCACACACAGAGGAGGTAAATCACGGGGGCTACTAGCTCGGATGCTGCGGTTAGTGCGTGGGGAGGACGAGCACACTGACTTTATTAGGTTTTGATCCCCAAACCTCTAGATGGCAACATCCACGTATTAATTATCAATCCATCCCGTGGAGAAAAGTTGATCGTGAAATAGCACAATTGCACAGTGATAAAAATTACGATTAAGCCAGCTCTACCAACTCAATTGAATTCATTATTATACAACGATAAATGCATATAAGGCTTCTCTTAGAGTTACGGTATACTGGAAGGGTAAATAATTATCATTCTAAGTATTCGCAGTTTGATATTTAGTTACGATATATTTTATAAGAATTTTTCTTCTAAATAAGATGCGAACTCTGAGATGTTGGGCTTTTGGACTGTCTGCCGTGAGCGCTTCCCAATTTATCCTGGCGACCGGTGGAAAACTTCCATGGGATTGGGTTGGTCGCCCGAGATTCTATATTACCCAACCTCGTTAATTATGTTAGAGCCCCCGGGGCTATGGTGCAACGAAAGGGTGATTAGTTATCGTCCAAGACATCCACGGTTCAATCTCCAATTACGGCGTATTTTACAAGAATTTTTTCTCCAAATGGAACACGAACTCTAGGTCGTTGAGCTTCTGGACCGCCGGTCGTGAGCACTTCCCAGTTTACCCTAGTGGGCGGTGAGAAATTTTTATAGGGTCGAGCCCGCCATTCGAGGTTCATATTATCTAACTTCATTAATCATCATCATATAAGGTTATCATGGATCGAGGACGTATAGGATAAGACTTGGATAAAATTGTAATAGTCAGGGGTCAAAATTTGACATCGTCTTTATAAATCCCATCCAAACACTTGCTACTTGGGCAAGGATTCGAGTCGTGGCTGCGACAAATAACCCTTCTGTTTAGTAGGGATGACAATTTCTTCTGAATCCAAAGGAGGATCTGATATCCGACTTGAATAGAAGAGAGTACGAAGGGACTATCGATACCAGATATCCGACTCGAATACTTGATTAAATAATATATATATATATATATATATATATATATATTAAAAAATATTCTTAAAACTCACTAACAATTTGGGTTAGTGCCAAAAATAGATTATATAAATGTTTAATATATTTTTAAAATTATAGATACATATTTTTTTAAATGATGTTAATTTTAATATTCTTTTGTTGAATTATATAGTTAGATTAAAAGAAGAAAAATTATTAATATACAATATATCCTTTAATAAGTATGGATATTCGAATGAATATTCGATACCGAATAGATATGAATATGAAAAATGTAAAATTTAATTTGAACTAGGCTCATTATCATCCTTGCTATTAAGGAAGTCACTCGGTATTTACACTACAAAAATAACAAGCATTAGCGACGGACAAAATCCGTCGCTATTCCGTCGCTAAACAGTGATAGCGACGGATTAGCGACGGATTTGCCGCCGTCGGCTGAGAACCCGTCGCAGAGCATGAATAGCGACGGCTATTATATGATCGTCGTCGCTATATTAGCGACGGATAATTAACCCCGTCGCAAACACCCCAAAAGGGGGTAGACGTGGCCTGGAAAATGGTAGCGACGGATGGTCAATTATCCGTCGCAGGATTTATGGGGTAGCGACGGATTACGTCAATGTCCGTCGCTAATATATCGTAATAGCGACGGATACGGTCAAACCCCGTCGCTATTTGACTATTTTAGCGACGGAAAAGTCAAATATCCGTCGCAAATAGCGACGGAATTTAAAAAAAATCCGTCGCTAATACTGAAAAATTTTCACACCAACCATCTGTTTCTTGACCTTCCCTGTTATACATCAATACCATATAAAAATATGAAACAGAAATCTATATTTCAACAATCCAACAATCACAATTATAATCCAAACATTCACAATTACAATCCCAGACATTCAGAACAATCCGAATATTCACAATTACAATCTAAACATTCAGAACATTTGTTTCGAATTCAATACAATCCAAACAATCATTTACAAAAGTATACGTTCAATCGACTATTCATTCCAAAGTTTAATTTCTAAACTTTTACAATCGAAACTTTGAAACAAGACTAAACTTTTACAAATAATGTATCCAAATCACTACAAGAATCATGACATTTCGCGACGTCTAGCACACAAACACGTCGCTAAATGTGACCTTTGGCAACGATCAACAGACTCATCGTCGCCGAATGTTCGAACCATCACCAACCTTTATTATCTATCGTTTGGCGACACAACAAAATGAACGCATCGCGAAAAGATAGCTCGTTGAATCATTTAGCGACGCAAAAAAGTTAATGTGTTTAAAAAAATAATCGAGACTAGATCATTGCAGAAGGTAGGTCATTTTGCGACGCATTTTACATTTTCTTTGAATTATAATTTTACATATATGTATTTTTCATTAAAAAAATTATTTTATCTTAAATTTTATTTCATTATTGCATTAAAATTAAAATTATTTTTTAACGTAAATTTTATGGTTTAATCATGTACTAATTTTATTTTATTTTATAGTATATAGTTATATTTTAAATTATATGTTTTATTTTGTTAATACTATTTATGATAAATATTCCCAACCAAAATAATACGATATAATAAATTTTTTCAAAAAATTGATATAGAATATAAAAAATTAGAAATAAATTTATTTGTGATTAACTAGTTATTCCATCAAAACAATTCTTTTTAAAATTATAATAATTAATTTCTATAAAATTAATTGCTTAATTTACCAAGCCAAATTAAATTGGGCCTAATCTCTCCCACCAAAATTATTTAGCCCTCCCGCCTCGTCAAAATCCCCAATCCTTAACCTAAAAAAACCCCTTAAATTCTGGAGTTGCTAATGTGCCTCATGTTAGGTTAGCGACAAAATTCTGCTTTTAAGGCCGGCGGTGAGTCTTCAGAAGGATTATTCTTGCTTGATTCAATTCCTCATCTCTACATTCGGCTGCAACTTGAGGTGTTCAGGACAGTGGGCACGGTTGGAAACGCCTCAAAGAGTTCTTCAATACTCTTACATATTCCAGCAACCTTCATTAAAGGTAGGATCGGTTTCCTCATCTTAGGCCTTCGTCGAGGGTTTTTACCATTGTTGTTGTTGTTGGGAAATAATTAGTTTTGATTAAATTGTTTAGTTGTACTAATCTAAAATCATTGGTCTATGATGAGTGTATTGGTTGTATTTAAGTAGTTGTTCCTGTGTTGTGTACCACTTCATTGCTTCTTAGTGTAGGGGCATAACCTACATGCCTACCCTGCTGAAATTATAAAAAGATAAAGGTTAAACATAATCTAACGAAATGAAATAATGAAACTTCATGTTTATTTACGTATTCATGCTTTGTTTTCTTACTCCGCTGTACTAATCATATTGCTACATGCAGTTACACATTACTAGATATTTTGCTACATGCTAGTATATATTTTTGCAAACAATTTCCAGTGGTTACATCCTATTAGTCTTGCTTTTAGACTTACTAGAGATTAGTGCTTTGAGTGTTGAACTAGGATAATAAAGCTCTGAGATAGGTTGTTATGACTGGATTAGTAGTTCATTTTTGGACACTAACCTTCAAGTGGTGTATTAGCATAACCAATTTTGTTGACTTTACCATTTTCTTGATTTGGTAAAGTGTGTGATTTATATAATATTTTAGTGGATTGTTTTTTAGAAGCTGATAATTTTGTAGTTAGTAATATTGAGTAATTTGAGCTAGACAATAATGTATGAATTTTGTTTGATTTTCATAGCGTGTATGTTTAATGTATATTTTTCTTGGCTCTAGTTTTACAAAATGACGATTGATAAAAGTTGGATGAGTGTGAGGAATCGAATCTCTCCCGAATATAAAAATGGTGTTCGGATGTTTGTGACACGCGCTCTCGAGTATGCCAATGAAGATGGGAAAATAAGATGTCCATGTAATAATTGTTTGAATCATCGGTATCAACCGCTGCGCTTAGTAGAGATACACCTAATAAGACATGGGATACAACAATCATACAAAGTGTGGGATTATCATGGTGAGCAATATGAACATCCACCGATGGACAATGAAGTTTTATCTGACAATGATGATCAAGATGAAATGAGAGATGTTTTGAATGATTTGATTGGACCAGTGGAGATAGGAGAATCTAGTGAGCCTGTTCAACAAGGAGATTTCCAAACTGAAAATTTCGATGATATGTTGAAGGAAATTGAGAAAGAACTGTATCCAGGATGTGTAGATTTCACTGCGCTTAATTTCTTAGTAAAATTAATGCATGTGAAAGTATTGAACAAGTGGAGTAACAAATCTTTTGATATGTTACTTAAGTTATTGAAGCAGGCATTTCCTCAAGCAATATTACCTGGCTCACACTATGAGGCAAAGAGAAAGCTCAGTGAACTGGGATTGGGATACGAGTCAATCCATGTTTGTGAAAATGATTGTGCACTTTTTTGGAAAGAAAATGTTGGGTCTGAGAATTGTTCGGTTTGTGGCGTGAGCAGATGGGTTGATAAAAATACGAAAGGGAGAAAAATACCAAAAAAAGTGATGCGATACTTTCCCCTAACTCCTAGATTAAAGCGTTTATGTAGTTCTAGGCACACTGCAAGAGATATGAGATGGCATGATGCCGAGCGGCTAAAAGAAAATGGTGTTTTGAGGCACCCAGCAGATGGTTCTGCTTGGAAGATGTTTGATGAGAAATTTCCAACATTTGCGATGGATCCTAGAAATGTACGACTTGGTTTGGCAACAGACGGCTTTAATCCATTTGGTAGCATGAGCACTACTTATAGTATGTGGCCTGTCATGGTTGTTCCGTATAACATGCCACCTTGGAAGTGTATGAAGTCCGAAAATATGATGTTATCTTTATTAATACCTGGACCGACATCTCCTGGAAAAGACATGGATGTTTTTCTTCAGCCACTAATTGAAGAGTTAAAACAATTGTGGGAAGGCGTGAATACTCGAGATGCAGTGACTAATGATATTTTCTTAATGCGTGCAGCAATTTTATGGACAATCAATGATTATCCTGCATATGCTTTAATGTCTGGATGGAGTACAAAAGGGTATAAAGCATGTCCAACTTGTAACGAAGAAACTCCTTCAAAAGGCATAAGGAATAAAATAGCTTACATTGGACATAGACGTTTTCTTCCTTTAAGTAATCCAATGAGGCGAAGCAAACAATTTGATGGAAAGGTGGAACCAAGATCTCCACCTAAGGAACTAACTACTGAAGATATATTAGCGCAGTTAGAACATGTGCAAGTTGGTCTGCCTGGAAAGCACAAGCAATACGGAGGTATAAAGCGTAAGCGTTCACCTATCGAGCTTAATTGGTCCAAAAAAAGCATATTTTTTCAGCTTGAATATTGGCAACACTTGCCACTTCGACATAACTTGGATGTAATGCACATAGAGAAGAATGTATGTGATAATGTTCTTGGTACTTTGTTGAACATAGAAGGAAAATCAAAAGACACAGAAAAGGCGAGACTTGATCTTCAAGACATGGGGATCAGGAAAGAGTTACATCTCTACAAAGATAAAAATAAATGGAAGAAGCCACCAGCAACATATACGTTAAGTGTTGAAGAGAGACACTTATTTTATCAATTTATCAAATCAGTGAAGTTTCCAGATGGTTTTGCCGCTAACATATCAAAAAATGTCAATGAGGCCATTGGTAAAATATCGGGACTTAAGTCTCATGATTGTCATGTTTTGCTCCAGCGATTATTGCCAGCAAGAATCCGACCATACTTGAAAAAAGAAGTCCGTGAAACAATCATTGAGTTGTGTAATTTTTTTCGACAAATATGTGCCAAGTCTTTGTATGTTAGTGATCTTAAATTGTTGGAGACAAATGTTGTTCTTATCTTGTGCAAGTTGGAAAGAATATTCCCTCCGGCGTTTTTCGATATTATGGTTCACTTGATTCTTCATTTACCAAAAGAGGCAATGATGGGTGGTCCTGTGTATTTTAGATGGATGTACTGCATTGAGCGAGCTATGGGTATCTATAAACAATATGTTAACAATCGAGCACGTCCAGAGGGGTCAATTGCTGAAGCTTACATCGTCAACGAGGCTTTGACCTTTTGCTCGATGTATTTTAGAGATATCGAAACCCGATATAATCGCCCAGATAGAAATGATGATAGGGTTAACACATGCTCGTCTCGAGTTATTTCTATATTCGAGCATGTCGGCCGACCCTTGGGCAAGAAAGAGGTAAAAGTGCTTGAACCTTCTTTACGGAGCAAGGCAGAGTGGTATGTGCTAAATAATTGCCAAGAAGTTGAAAAATACCTTGAGTAAGTTATCTATAACTCTTTCAATTATCGTCTATACCTAAATGCATATTATTTGTTAATAATATTATTTTAATTATCATGTAGGGAACATCGAAATTATCTAGTCGCTAGGGGAGTGCAAAATGTGGAACAAAAACAAGAAGTTGAATTTCCAATGTGGTTTAGAGATAAGGTATGTAAAAACAATACGATAAGTTGTCCTTCCTCTATAAAATTAAACTGAATTTGAATTGAGTCACTGCAAATCAAATTAACTTCTGATATTATACTTCTCCAAACATTTTTTAGGTTAATGAAATGCGATTAGCTAGATCATATGAGGCCACAGATGAATTATATGCATTAGCTAATAGATCCAATTTCAGTGTGTACTCATACTCTGGTGCTATTATCAATGGTGTTAAGTTTCTTGTGGAAGAAAGAGATGTGAGACGAACCACACAAAATAGTGGTATTCTTGTACCTAGTGTAGCGGGGCAAAATTTTTATGGCGTCCTTCAAGAAGTTATAGAGTTGTGTTATTTAAAAGATTGCACAGTGTTGTTATTTAAGTGCAAATGGTTTGACACTGATCCTAGGAAGAGAAGAATTCAAGAAGATAATATATTCACAAGCATCTACACAGGGGCAGAGTGGTACAAGAATGATCCATTTATACTCGCTTCACAAGCGAAATCGGTGTATTACTTGAACGATATCAAGAATGGTTCGAAGTGGAAATTGGTGCAGGATTATGCCCCACGTAATTTGTGGGACTATCCAAATAGGGAAGTTGAAAATGATGTTGACATGATAGTATCGATCCTCACATAGTGCAAGAGACTAATTCACAATCACTGCAATTGGTGGTAGAATTGCCAGAGTTAGAGAATGTCAACTTCCATCGTGATGATATCGATCCAACCGAGGTTATGAATATCGATCAGCTGTTGCATAATAGAAAAGATTTTGTTGTTGATGCCGACGATTTTGAAGATGACACATTAGAAAAATATGATGATGATGAAGATGATACTGTTGAAATTGACGAGGATGATAGTATTGAAAATGAAACTAACGACACGACTTCGGAAGAAGTAAGCAATATATTTATTCATATTACTATTGATTTATTTTTTATTCAATTTATGAATATCGATCATTTGTGAGTTTTGAATGTAATTGGGATGTGGAATATAACTCTTTGGCAAATATGCCAGCATAGTTAATCATTACATTGATGATCATTGTTTCCATGTACTTCTATGTAGTATGTTCTAGGAGAGTTTGCAGAATGTGAATTTACAGAATGTTTAGCATAGTTAACTCTTTGGCAAATTGAGAATTTACATAATGTTTTGAAGTTTATACCACTGGATGCATTAGATTTATAACATGTTTATTTTTGGTTTTTTTAATTTTCTGGAGGACATACTGATTTACAGGAAACATAGTAGGTAAAACAAAAGAAAAATTGTCATCTATTGTAATCACAACCTTGAACCTAAAATTAGCTAAATAATTGAAAAATAACATTAAAAGGTGAACAACTGATACACTACCTTTTTGTGAGCCCAAATTTATTTTTAGACTACTTGAATTTCTAGTTGTTACATCTTCAGTGGAAGTAGGATGTGATTAACCATTGAACTCTATGCAGGTTTTACTTTAAAAAACATAAAAGTTTGACCCATTTATCTATTTATTCCATGATTTATGAAGTCGTTAATTTATTTGTGTTACTAACTTTTCTTATTATTTTTATAGGATGTCTAGTCTGAATTCTAATGGTTCTAGTGTTGGCGAGGATGAATCAGTAGGGAATAGAAGAGGCAGACAAACAACTTGGAGACACGAATCCTGTAGTATAGCTCTTGAGAAGGCATTAAAGAAACAAAAAGTAGATAAATTGGAGGTTAAGTTTGAAGAATATACAGGAGGTAGTGTTGGAAAAACTGGAAAATGGTTTAATAATTTAATAGCTCAAATAGTTCGAGATACAATATCTCCTCTTGTTATTGCTTGGGAGGATGTCACTTTGGTTGAGAAGCAACTCATCTTTGATCGCCTTGATGTAAGTTTGTAAGATTAAATTATGTTAGTTTGATTATGCATATTTAATTTTTTTTTGTGTTTTGCAGAACAAATTTATATATTCCAAAACGAGTGTGGTGAAGGCGGAGGTAGAGCGGCTTGCCATGAGGACTATTAGAGATCGAAGGTGTAAAATGAGGAGACATTGGAAGCAACTCGATGGGTTGCAAAATAAAGATGCACCAAAGAGGAAGCCGTACAAGGGAGTAAGCCAAGAGGATTGGGATGTTCTTTGTGATTATTTTGGAAAAAAAGAACAATTGGTCAGTAATAATTAGATTAATTGATAAATATTTCATATTAGTTGCTCTAATATTATTCTTTTTTTAGGAAAAATCTAAGAAAAATACCACTAATCGGTTTAGTAGGCCACTTGAGGGTGCTCATGGATCTAAGACTTTAGTCCAACACTATCATGATGATGTAAGTTCATTTGAAAGCAATATTTATGGATACAATTTTTGCGATCATAACTCTTTTTTTTATTTTTTTTAAGGCTAATCCTGAGACGGGAGAACTTCCTAGTGCAGTTGACACCTTCAAGAAATTATTTCACAAAGGAGGGCAATGGAAGATTGATTGGGCTGCACAAAAACATGTAAGTATCTTTGGATCAGATGTTTGTGTATGGAATATCTGAGTAGAGAATCACTTGGAACTTGTTCATGAATCATCACCGCTGTGGTTTTCTCATCATGTTCGATTTTTTTGAATTCATTGAAAGTACTAGAATCACTTGGAACTTGTTGTTGAAGTACTAGAACCACTTTGAACTAGAAGTAGCAGTACAAGAAATTCCATCAGAAATTTCACTAGCTGAAGTAGAAGTATTATAACCAATCTCACTATTGCTTCTTTCTCAACATTGACAAGTTTAGCTCCTGCTTCTATGGATTCTTCACTTGGAATTCGTTTCTCAGCTTCTACGAGCACCTCTTGATCATCATCTATATGCACAGATTCTTGCCTTTTAATTTCCTCAGAAATTTCATTAGCTGAAATAGAAGTACTATAGTCACTTGGAACTTGGTCTTCAACTTCTACTGTTGTTTCCTTCTCATCATCTACAATTATTTTGAATTCATTGAAAGTACTAGAATCGCTTGGAATTTGTTCTAAATTTGACACTTGAATTTACTGTTCTTTTGTGAGGTTGTTATGCAGTTAATGTTCATGTTGAATTACAATTTGAACTTAACAAAATGGATGTGGCTTGTCATAGTTTGAATCAAACTCTTGCGTATTTATTATTGAATGATAAATGTGATAGACTTGGAAGAGTGGTAAAGACGTATGTGGTGCAATATAAAAATAGTCTAGTATAATAGAATAAATTAATAAGAAGTTTATGCAGGATGTGAAGAACATTTGAACTTTATGCAGTATGTGTTTGAATTCTGATGTCTATCTCCTTTATAACTCAGCTCTTGCTTATTTTAATTTTACTTGTCTAGTGTTTATTCTACTTTCTTGTTTATGTTACAATTATCTTTATATATATATATATATATATATAATAATGTTTTCTTTTCTTTAAGGCTGAAATGGTGGAACTTCGATCGACTCGGCTGGAAGGGGAAGTGCCCGCCTCTACGATCGATAATGTGCTTCAGCCCAAAGATATCAATATCATGACACAAGTTTTAGGTGCACGGTCTCGCTACGTTAAGGGTTTAGGTCCATTACCTAAACTATCAGTAGTAGGTGGTCATAGAGCAACAAACATCAACTCAAAGCATCATGATGAGAGTGGGAAAATTATGAATATGCAACAAATGATTGATGGGCAACAGCATACTATCGGTGAGCAACAAAAGACTATCAGTGAGCAACAACATAAATTTGACGCATTATTGCAACAGCTTCAACAGGTCATTCCTGGTTTCACTTTTCAGCTTCCCCCGACATGTTCTTCGACTTGATTTCCTCCTGTATTTCTTTTGCATCCTGAAATGACTATGTATTTTTGTTAAAGACATGGTGATATTTTTGGCAACATTTGAATACTAATTGTGTAATTTTGTTAAAAACATTGGATTAGTTATAATATAAGTACATTGCAGATCCATGATTTTGATTCTATTTAATTATTTTATTTGATATTAATATTTAATATAAACAAATACAATTCGAATATTGAAAAATTTAAAATGCATAACTTTCTGCGACGCCTTTCAGGCGTTGCCAAATGTCTAGTATTTTTTTCATTTCAAATTACATTTCGCGACGCTTGGTGCACGTCGCCAAATGATAAGACAGTTAGCGACGTGGCTGTTTGATGTCGCAAAATGTCAATACCTTTGGTGACGAATTATGCATAATGCATCGCCAAAGGCGATATTGACATTTACCAACGACCCAACTGCGACGCAGTGTGGCGACGCGCTCTTGCGTCGCCAAAGGTTTGGCGACGCGTTTTGCTTACATTCGGTGACGCGTATTCGCGTCGCCGAATGTAAACATTCTTGTAGTGAATGTAACAGAGTGAATCATACGTATCCATATGATGTAAATGATTAAACATATGATGTATCCAAATGTAACAGAGTAACCATACGTATCCATATGATGTATCAAAACTTATACAATTTTCAACCAACTAAATGTATATATCAAATGAAAATAAACATATATCAAAAATGAAAGGTTCGTAGAGAATCATTACGTACATGAATATCAGAGTCAATACTGGATGGAAAGGAAAAATATTCCTGCATAATAGAAGATAAAACCATTAGAAAGAAATCCAATACAGAAATAAATCTAAATTGATAACAATAAGAAATAACAAATGATAAGATAACTCGATCTAATAGAAGAAAAATAACAAATAGAAGATAACTCTAATAATATTAAATAAGTAAATAAAAACTACTAAATACGAAAGAATAAAGGAATAATATCGAATATTCATACCTTTCAAGCAAGAAATCTGAACTCAACTCTGATAATGTAGAATCTGTAAACATAAATGGAGTAATAAGAAAGCAAGTTATTATGGATATAATAACTTAATACATTGTTACTGAAAAAAATTAGGAGAAAAAATGACTCTTACCACTATAATATCTCTACTCCTCTGTGGGATGCTCAGGATCCTCTGTCTCCTGAGACTCAAAACGATGGGCGGGAGCGGGAGCGGCTGACATCTGTGTATCGGGAGCGTCAATACGAGGGGCGGGAATGGCTGGCATCTGTGTCATCGGCGATAGGGTAGCTGCAAAAGCTTGCATATGACGTAATATATTATCAGTATTTGCCTGGCGAGCCCGCAAATCTCTCAACTCAGCATCCCTAGCAGCGTCCCTCTGAGCCCACTCTGCATCCCTTTGAGCCCACTCTGCGCTTGTCTTAGCCCATTCTGCGTCCCTCCCGGCACACGTCGACTCTATCGACGTGAGTCGAGTCCGCAGGGCTTCATTTTCCTCCCACAATTGTCGAACCTCACTAGAGGTAGAGGAGGAGGATGCTGGACGACCCCTAACCCCTGGAGCTCTCATCTGATCATATGTAACCTTTGCCTGAGAGCCCAGGCCGTAGCAGGCGGTCTTCCTCTTCCCACCGACGACATCAAAGTAAATCCGATTCACATCGTCGGTGGAAAGAGGCTGTGCATCGTCCCCCTCTGCAGCAGGCTGAGACGCTTGTGCCTCAGAAACTCTAGTGGTCATTGCTTCCTGTGAAATAAAAAATTTAATTAGTCTATATAAAATGTCAAAACAAATAAAATATAATTAATACACTTACATTGATTGCTAGGGAGCGACGATCGACAAAAGACCCATCTTTTTTCTTGTGGGTCTTGCTGAATAACTCCCAACTAGTGGGAGGTTTCTGTAGCTCAGCAGCCTGTAAACACAAAATATAATGTTTAGACACATCCAAAAAAATATACTAAATGCCTTTAATAGGAATCTATATAAAAACTACTTACCAAATCACTGGCATGCTGGACAATAGAACGGGATCCAGCAGTGTGCTTCGTGGATCCCGTGCTGGGGCCAGCAACCTCTGAATTGCGATTGCCTCGAGCAATCGCAGCATTCTCTTGCTAGTGCTGGGCATCCCAGACAGCTCGCCATGCTGCCCAAATCGGCTCAGGGACATCTGTAGGCCTATCAGCCTTCTTTCTCCATTTGTATAGCATGTCCCTGTATAATTTGGAGCAGTAGGCATTCCAGGTCCTCTTGAATTGCTCCTCTGCACCCTCCTCCCAGGTATACCGTTTCTGTAAAAAAAAATATATAAGAAGGTTAAAAGGTGAAATCTGTATCCAAAATATCAAATTAAATATACATCTAAACTACTTACTAAAAACTCCCCGTAATCACTATGTGAAAATCAAGAATAGACTTCGCCACAGGTTACTTCGGCGAAATCTTTTAACGAAGTAATACATGATAATCAACTTCGGTACTAAATTTGATGAAGTAAAATTCATTTTAAACTTCGTAGCTTAAAAATTGTGGGTTTTAATACTAAATTTATCTGATATTTTACTTCATAATAAATATTTGATGAAGTAATAAGTTACCAAATAAAATCTATAAATTTCTATACCGAAGTAATAAGTTTAAATCAACTAATATAGGTTTTTTTATAAATAAATTTACCGGTTTCGTAATCCATAAAACTCCCGAGCCCTAACTTCATCGCACAATGCATCCCCTTCTCCTCGCGAAGCCCATTTTTCCTCGCCGCAGCCTTCCTCGCCAAGATTCTCTCTCGCCGCACACTTCCTCACCGTGAATCTCTCTCGCCGAGCTCTTCCACGCCGTGATTCTCTCTCGCCCTCGGCGAGACGACTCCCTCGTGTTCTCCATCGTCGCGCCCTGCCTTCGTGGCTCCCTCACTCACCGAGGGACGAAGCTAGGGTTTACGTAGCGCCCCCCTAACTCACCGAGGGACGAAGCTTGACCCTCTCTCAAGCCATCCTCCCTCACTTGCCGAAGCTAGGGTTTCGCCACTGCGTCCTCCCTCCCTCGCCGCTACGAAGGTTCATTGCCGGTAAAAGCTCATCTTTAGAAATTGCATGATTATATTTTCGTCTTTTCTAATGTTTTGGATCTATGCTTCACCGGCGGCTCGAGGGTTCTGTTGTTTTCAATCAGATTGGATTGCTTGTGTTCCAGATTTCTATTCTTTAGGAAGAAGGATCTATTTTACAGCTTCAATCGGATTGGATTGCTTGTGTTCCAGGATCTAGGTTGCGCCGCCCAATCATCCGCCACGGAGAGACCGGAAGAAGAAGCAGATCCAAACCGGGATGCGTCGCCAGGTACGATCCTGATATCCTCTTTCGAGTGTCATCTAATTTTAGCAGGAATTGGAGATAACTTATTTCCCCCCTTCGCTCCTTTCGATTCCAGATGAGGAAGTCGAGGATTTGTCCGTGCTCAAGTTCTACAAGAGTAAGCCTGTTCCTTCAATTAGGCTCATACTGAATTATGTAAGCTAGAAACTGAACAAAAAATATGTTATTTTGATGTCGGTCTGTTTCTGTTTCTGTGTCTGTTTCTTGATGTTTTTGGCAACATGTAGATTGAAATTTATTTATGTTGATCAGGAGAAATTGCACCGTTAATGCTGTCGAGCTATCGGTATGTGCCTACTTGCAATGTATATTCGATGGAGGCATATAAGAAGTATGGAGTATTAAAGGGAACAATTTTGACTGCTTGGACTCTGCCGCTGCAATCCTCTCGGTTTGCTTCTCTGTTATTTAACCTTTCTTCATTGGCATACTCGTTCTCTCTTGTGAGTTGAGGTTTGCTTTCAAAATTTTAGGATTATTTGCGAGTGGCAAGTAGTTATGCAGTTTGCACAATATATGCACATTTCTTTGATGTCTGAGTATTAGCTACACGTGATCTTGTTCCTAGTTGAATAGGAGTGAAATCAAAGTTTGCAGCAAAATTTTCTGAGTTAGATTTAGTAAATTTTAGTTGTCTTACATTTATAGCCAATTACATATTATTCCATTTTGTATCCCTAGGCAATGGCATGCCAAAATTTACCGCATCTGAAAAACTTTATGCTGCCAAAACGAAACCAAACCCTTTGAACCATAAACAAAACTAAAAAAAGCCTGAAGAATTTTGGTTTGAACTTAATTTTGGTTCTTTAGCTATACATGCAAGGGCAGAGACGAGCACTTAAAAATGAAAATATCAGCATGATTTAGTTCTTTACCTTAAGTTAGTGCTTTACCTTAAGTTATTGCTTTACCTTAAGTTAGGTCACGAATTTTTTTTAGTGCTTTACCTAAATTTGTTCACGAATTCGTTTCTCTGTTGGTTTAAGTTAGTGCTTTACCGATGGCATCTTTTGGTTGCTTGAAATTGCTATTGTTAGTGCCTCTTTTAGTGGTCTCTTTTAGTTGAAACTTAATATCAAGATCTCAGATTATATTCCTAATTTGATTGGTCTCTTTTAGTTGCTTGAAACTTCTTGAAACTGTTGTTTTTAGTGCTTTACCGATGGCATGCTTGAAACTGCTTTACCGATGGTATGTATACATACTCCAGAAGTTTTAAATATTTCTCTACTGTATGTATGTAATACTTCTCTGCTATACTCCATGGCTAGCTACTATATATATGTTTCTTCACTCTTTTGTAGAGTATTTGTTGGGTAGCTTTAAATATTATGTAAAATATTTAATAATTGACTTTTGAGTGCAGTTATCTTTTCAAATATTTAAAGAAAGAAAATAGGGCAGAAGATTTACAATTGGAGAGGAAGGTAAATCTTTTTATGAACTATATTCTTTATGAAATATTTAGTCATTTTGTATTGACCCTCACACTTCTATTAATGATTTAGTTTGCAGCCTAAAAAAATAAACAGTATTACAATCAATCTCAGTATGATGAAGGCAGAAGCGAATGAAGTGAATTTGTCTACTTTTATGTGGGTGCCTAAGTGTAGGTTGTGAAAAAAAAATTTGATTGTATTTTGAGATTTATGAATACAATAGATTTTGGGTGAAGTTGATTAATGTGTTTTATGAATGCACTTTTGAGTTGTAAGAAATATATATTTCTTATATATATATATATATTTGTTTAATTTTGATGGTGAAAAATATTGTGTTGTAGTAATTCAAATATATATTTTTAAAAAATATTGTGGTGAAAAATATTTGTTTAATTAAAATTGTATTGTAACAAAATATGATGAATTACTTCGACAATACAAATAAATGGTGTAGTAATGCAATACAACAGACTTCGTCAAATTTAATTAGCAGCGTAGTTAAAAAAAATATTTACTTCGTCATTTATTTAATTTGTGAAGTCGTTTGTATAAATTACTTCGTTAAATTTAAATATTTGTTATAGCAACATATACTTTAATACATCTACATTATGCTGAAGTAATACAACAAAAAATACTTCAGCGAGATCGATGAAGTAATAGAGCCATTTTACTTTGAAAACAGTTCAACTTTGAACCGATTTTGAACCAGTGAAAGACTTCGGTATTTCGTGGTGAAGTAAAAAACTGACCTTTTTACTTCACGCGCGTCTACTTCGGTAATTATCTACCTATTACTTCAGATAATATCCGAAGTCTATTATCAATTTTCACATAGTATAAAATTGCATGCTTAGATGTGTGGTTAAATGATTTAGAGAAATTTATTTATGCTAAACCTTCCGCTACACGTAATTAATGTTACAATTACGAACCCGCATCCATGTCAACACGCACCCGGTCCCAACAGTGGTATTAGAGCCGAGGTTTGTGTTCGACATAATCATACAATTTTTTTACGGAAAGCTTTATCATGATCTCAATTTTGAAAAATTTTTAATTATGGAAACTTTTCAATTATGGTAAATTTTCGATTTAGGAATTTCAAAGTTTGGAAATCCTCATGAAATTTCGCAAACTTTTGAAATATCTCTATTTCTGAAATTTTATGATAATTGTGAAAACTTTCCATTTTTGGAAACTTTCCAATTTTGGAAATTTCCTATTTTGTAAATTTTTCAATTTTGGAAAAACGTAAGTTTTCTTTGTACCAGAAACTTACAATTTTTCTGAAAACCTTTTATTTTTGGAAACTTTCCATTTATGGAAAGCTCGCAATTTTGGGCACTTTCTTTCAAGAAAGTCTAGACAAATTATGGGAATATTAATTGACATTTAAATTTATAATTGGAAATTAAATTATTTACAAAATTCTTTATTTTGGATTGAACCTCGGGGAGCCGTCCAATTTAAAGTTAGTTGTTATAATTAAATTTCCTAAATTGAATTTAAATTGTCAAATGTTTAATTTGGATTGAGCCTCGGGGAGCCAACCAAATTAAGTTATTGATATTAATTTTCCATAAATAAAATATGTGATCAAATCTTGGAAATTTTTTAGGTGATTCTCAAATGATAATTTCCTTATTTGATTTATGAGGTGATACTCTTACATATTATTGTCTCCAAAATTAATTAGGAAAATTGTTTCCTATAGATTATATTTCCTTAAATTAGATTTTCATGAAAATAATATGTGGTTGAATTAAGGGAATCTGTCTCTTAATTTAATAAGATTTGATTTAGAGAAATCAAAATCTTAAACATATTATTTCCGAAATTGATTATGATAATTTAGGAAATTGTTTCCCAAAACAATTCCTTGAATAAAGTATGAAATTAGAATTAGGAAATCCGGTTCTTAATTCAAGTAATGAGACTTGATAAATTAAGTCACATACATACTTTATTAAGGAAATCGTTAGAACATGACATAATTATATGTCATCAATGTGCATAAAAAAAATGTGCATAAAAGAAAAGGATGAGACCCAAAACCCCTTACAAAATATTAAGGCCAACACCTTCCATTAATATGGTTAGAACCGGAGTTTTGTTTCTCGTTTGGGTTGATGGACACATCCATGCCTGGCTTGAACCTCAACATGTTCAAACCATGGAATTAGTTTATGATTAATATAGTTGGAGTCGGAGGTCAATCCTTAGTTTTGGTTGTTGAACACATCCAAGCCTGACTAAACGGTTGAATGAGCTCTAACCATATTAAAACTATTTCTTGATTAATGGGTCAGCCTTAAGCTTGGAGCATCGATTTGGTGTGCCACAGCCAAGGTCGATGTAAAGAGAGGTGCAGTTGGGTGCTATGTATATTGTTGCATACTTGTTAATGAGTTAACAACCCAATGATTTATGCAAACATTCAATTAGTTGATAGCATAATGTGATAGTTACATATGTATAATATGTAATTGGTATAATTACCTACCTTCATAGCTAAGAATAACTTGATGGACTCTAGCCATGGTTGTTCTTATCTATGGTTGGATATCAACCTATTTGGAGATGTTTCTACGATCTCCCGAATTAATAAAAAGGGTTATTCAATTCGAAAAATAAATAGGATTTAATTAATGTATATTGATACATTCTTTATCATTCTCATCACATAACCTCAATTTGTATTTCTAGGATAATCACCTGATCATGTCTTCTCTAAATTTGCGTTCCATTTTGGACAATAATAAGCTGACTGGGCCAAACTTCATGGACTGGCTTTGAAACCTGAGGATAGTCCTCAAGGCAGAAAAGCTTGCTTATGTCCTTGAAGAACAACTTCCCAACCATCCTCCTGAAGATGCAACTCCAGACCAGTTAGTGGCCTATCAGAAACATGTGGCCGAATCTGAACTTGCGAGTTGCATCATACTGGCCGCTATGGTACCTGAGCTACAAAAGCAGAATGAGCATATGGATACTCATACCATCGTCTTCGATCTTCATGAGCTGTTAGAGGAGCAGGCGAGATCCAAATGGTTTGAGGTCTCCAGACTCCTCTTCACCTCTAAGATGCAGGAAGGCACTTCTGTTTCACAGTTTGTGTTGAAGATGTTGGGGGTACATTGAGCGACTAGGCACACTCGGATTTGCAATGGATCACGAACTAAGTATTGACTTAATTCTGCATTGTTTGCCCACGAGTTACTCACAGTTTGTGATGAACTATTGGATGAACAAACTGGAGACTACCATTCTTGAGTTGCTTAACCTGCTGAAGAATGTAGAGCCTTCTGTAAAGCAGGATCAGAAGACGGTACTGTTAGTTGGTTCCTCAAAGAAAGGCTCTAAGAGGAAGCCCAAAGAACAAAATAAGGGAAGGAAGAAAAAGGTCAAAAAGATTGAAAAGGCACCAAAAGGCACTTGCCATCACTGCGGCAAGGAGGGCCACTGGTGAAGAAACTGCAAGGTTTATCTTGAGTCCCTGAAAATGAAGGCATCCGATGCCCCATCCTCTTCAGGTATCTTCGTTATTGAATGTCGCTCTATTNTGTTGACCGGCAAGATTAGAGCCAAGAAGGTTCTTCGACCCAGACTCAGGTGAGGATTTCAACAGTGGTGGGATCTAGGTTGTTCTTGTATGAATTAATTTAGTATTGGATAGTCATTCGAATTTGGTTTAGCAATTCAGTTAGTTTCCCTAATCTTAGCTAAGTCCTCTGATAGATGATTGTTGCAAATTGGGTATCGGATCAGTGTTAAACCTTTAACCCATCTTGCTGTGAGTTTAGTGATCTCAAGTTTGTAATTAGAGTTTTGATTAGGATTAGGCTAAACCTAAGTTGAGTCTAAGTCCTATAACTCGGGGTAATTTGGGATTAGTTAATCATAATTAACCCTAATTAATTAAAGGGGAGTTTAATTAGGATTAATGGGTTAGGATTAATCCTAATTAAATTAGAAGTTATATTCGACTAAATGATTGTGTATTTGATGCAGGATATTGAGTGTCGCGGCTAGCTTCGTCGCGGCTATTATTTCTAGACGGGGGTTCTCGACGCCAGGACTTCTTTATATCGAGGCGGGTACCTCTTTTATGCATAGTTAGACATAGTTAGCAATAGGGATATCTGATATCTGTATCTCTGTGCTCTTGCTCCGGTAGTTGTATCCGTTAGCTTTACTGCTTACTATATCTGTATGGATTGATGATGCACAGTTTACCTTATACCTTACGCTAGGATTTAGGTATTGGTGCATACCGGTTATATGGACTACGGCATATCATGTAGATGACAGCAGGGTTAGATAGTGGATGATGCATGGGATAGTGACACGCATCATTATTGCACGTAGCATAGGGGACGACCTTTGACTCCCTGGAGGTTGAGATGGGTCGTCGTACTTGCTACTCGTGTAGAGGCATATGTAGGCGACCTTTGACTCCCCTAGTGGTTGAGATGGGCCGTTAGACCTGCCACATGACCTGTCGTGTAGCCCCGTTGGCGGACCCGGGCACTGCAGCAGGTCCCCTACCTATCCGATGATAGCAGGGACGTTTAGAGCGTTACTTCACCCGATGGTGGGGCACGTTTATGGTCTCCGACCCTACCCATTCGGTCTCGCGTGCACCGCCTCATAGACCGTCTGATCGTGCAGGGAAGACCAGGTCAGAGCCCTACCCACTCGGTTCGCGTGCACTGCGACCTACACCGACTGGCGTCAGGGGTGACCCATGCTGCATCATGAGCATACTGTGCATTGATGCATTTGATTGTGGTTGTTGCACTTGATTGTTGCACCTGGATGACATGCATACTACCGGGTTTGGGATCGACGCAGGTAGGTATGTAGTCCCTTTGATTGCTTATGGTTCAGTTCTACATTTCTTCTTACTGCAGTTATCTTCAGTACTGTGATAGATAGATTGACGGTGACTTGCTGCTATTATTTCTTCCTATGCACATTAGATTGTATCCGCTGAGTTCTTAGGACTCACCCCGTTGGCTATGTTTTTCTCTTATCAGGATGATCGTCTGGATGGTTCAGCAGCCTGTCCCAGTTCATGTGTCTCCGAGACGATTTCCGCGTATCTTTTGGTTGTGGTACATGTTGGTACCCTTTTCTTTTATTCATTGTATTTCTTTTCTTTTCCGCTGTTGGTATGTTATACTCTTTTGTGTCGTGTATTGTTACGGCAGTATAGTTGTACTTTTGTGTGCCATGGAGGTTTCGATTCGGTTTTTGGTTTTGTCGTAAGTCGTACCGGTACGCAGCTTTGTCGTCGTGTTCGTTTCTATTAATTGCAGATGGTTGTTCCAGCCCTATAGGCTGAGGTACAATCATCGGGGATGGTAGTAGCGGTTAGGTTTCCGGATTGTCCGTCGGTCGAGTGAGTGGCAGTTCGGTCGGTATCGGACGAGCGGCTTCTCGGGGCGTGACAGGTTTTCTGGTACTTCCAGATCCCACTACAACAGCTGGCTCCTAATTCAATTTTCCTGTTGTGTGGCGTGGTGATTCTATTCCTTTTGTATCACGTCCCTCTCAACGCCCATGTTTTCCACTATTCATATTACCCCAAGAAGATAGAAGCTGGGGTTTTCATATGCCAAGCCTACATGAAGGTGTTAGGACCGATGGCACAGTTAGGAGGGGTGAATAGCTTGGTCACCCCAAGTCACAGTTCTCCCTACAAGATTAGCACAAACGGAAGCTTAACAATTAAAATAACAATGCTAACACAATACCCTTTTACGTGGTTCGGAGATTTCTTGCTCCTACTCCACGGCGTGTCCTTGAGGTGGACGATCCCTTGATCCTTCGGTGGATCACACCCCCGCAATCTCCGGCTAAGTCTTTCTCCTTCTCAGTGGAGAACAACCTCTCACAATCTTTCTTCCTCCTTACAAGATGAATCTAGAGTTTGAGGAGGAAGATGAGCACTAGAGAGAAGATCTTACAATTAAAAGTTAATCTTCTCTTAGCCTTAAGCTACTACTTAAATAGTGGAGAGGGTTGTTTAAACAAACAGCTCAGCTCACCACCAGTCGACTGCTCCAAGGGTAGTCGACTGATGCCTAGCCAGTGACTAGTCAACGACTATATTTTTTGAAATGATTAGTCGGCTGGTCTAGGACTAGTTGACTAACGCTCGCAGTAGACTCCCCCGCCCACAGTCGACTGCCCAGTGTACATTTTCACTCAAACTCACTTCGAAAACCACCCTTCGCGTATGCCTTGAAGTTCACTCCCTTAGCTTGCATCTTGAAGTTCTCTTCCTTGGCTTTCGTCCCTCGGATGCGCACACAAGCTCATGGCTTGCCTGTATGCCACCCTTCACGTATGCCCTTGAAGTCTACTTCCCCCGGCATTCCCTTGGAGTTTTCTTCCTTCGGTTCTCATCCATCGGATGCGTACTTCGTGTATGATTCACCATGTCCTGCATGACTCAACCACACATATCAAACTAACATGACAAACTAATTTAATTATATTGACAGACACATCAAAATCATGATCCACTCGATCATACTTCGGTCAATTGCCCCAACAATCTCTCCGTTTTTGATGTGTGACAATATGTTTAAGTTAGGTATAATAATAGCAATTGAAAATTACAGACATAGTAAATTAAGAAGCATAAATATGCATCCTCCCCCTTAACCTATGCCCTCCATATAATTTTCAATTTTCCACAAGTTACAAACCTAACTGAAACCTCCCAATTCTCCCCCTTTGACACCATCAAAAGGATTGCACCAAGCAATATCAACCATTGGCAATAAATATTAATACCTTTCTTTTCTTGAAAAAAACCCCAAAAACCAGAATCAGAAGGACCAGTCGACTGAGACAGTTATCAGTTGACTGGTGCCTTTGTGTTGCCAACTTACAGAGAGTTCAGTCGACTGCCCCCAAGGGGCAGTCGACTGATACCTTTCAGTCTGAACATGATAGTTTCTGAGTTGAAATTCAGAAATGTCATATAAATTTCAAAAAAATTGAAAAATTATGAAACTTTGCAAACATGTTTCTTATGATGTATTTTATCAAAGAAAAATATTTTTCCATGAAAATCTAAACATGCTTGACTTTTTGACCAAAACTCAAATTCTTTAAAAACATCCAACTTTGTATCAAACTTACACCCTAGTTTTGAAATCATGTGTTTTGGAAACCCATACCATAGCAAATAAAACACAGAAATGTTTTCAAATCATTTGAAATATCCAACTATGATCTATGGGCAAGATATTCATTAATTAAATATTTGTTTTCCCCATAATTGGTCTATTTTCAATAATGTAATATATCCAATAACCCAACAAAATGCCACAAGCATAAGTGTGTTATTTGTATCATCCTAACATCTCATATACATATATACAAACATGAAGCACAATAATATGAGATATTTTTAAGATAAACCATATTTAGCCCAATTCATCATGAAATTCTACTATGGGCTACAAACTCCCCCTTAATGTCTTAAGCCAACCAAATTTCAAAATTTTAAAATTTTAATACACTGGTTGGCTTAACCCCAAATCCTCTAATCCTTGAGGATTGACTTTGGTACCCAATAGAAATGTCTCCTAATTGGGTTAACCAAGTACTCCTTAGGGATCCATTTCTTACTTAGGGTCTTGGTCTTTGCTTATCCTCTAGCAAGTAAGCAATGATAGGTTCTTCCATTGCTAGATTTTCCAAACCCTAACCCTTCTTTCTTGAAACTTGCTCTTTGGATCTCAATTATCTTATCTAGTGTTTTTGAGTCAATTTCAAATTTTCTAAGGGTTTTAGTAAGACTATCTATCTTTTCCCTTAAATCCATATTTTTTTGTTCTAAACATGAGTCATTTGAAGTAGAAGAGGAAGCATGCACATCATCCTTAATTTTCATGGATTCTAATTTTTCCTTTAACATGCAAATCTCATTTTTCAAGCACTTAATTTTCTTTCTAGCATTAACCAAATCATCATTAGTATTAGAAATTATTTTTACAAGAGTAGAAGTAGGTAAGTTGTATACCTCACTTACCGAGACGTCTGATTCTGAAGTTGAACCTCCCCCTTCACTTGAGCTCCCTTCATCTTCACTTGAGCTCTTCTCTTCTTCAAATTCGGATGACGTGGAGGCAATGTCGTCAATTCCCATTAGTGCGAAATGAGATATATGATGTTCCTCCTCCTCCGATGAGGATGAATCATCCCATGTAGCCTTCACATTTTACACTTTCTTCCCCTTCTCTTTTGATTTCTTCTTTTCTTCTTTCTTCTTTCCTTCCTTCTTCTTCAAGAGAGGGCACTCATCTCACATGTGTCCTTCTCCTTGGCAATTATAGCAAATGATCTTTCTCGTTTTACTTTTGTTTCTTGACCCTTTCCTATCATGAGACTTGTTAGTAGAAACATGTTTAAATACTTTTCTTATTTTTCTTGCCATGTAGGCTTCCACATCACTATTCATTGATGCACTTGATTTCTCGGAGTTAGATGAGAAATCCTTCTTCTTCTTACCTTTTCCCTTGTTTGCCACAAGGGCTATACTTTTTGGCTTGTATAGCTCTTCAATTTTTCCTCCAACTCGAGTTTCATGAAGCTCCATAGTTGAGAAGAATTCTTCTAGAGATGTTTTCTCTAAATCCTTGGAAATGTAGTACAAGTCCACCATTGAGCTCCAATTTGATGTTCTTGGGAATGCATTGGTGGCTTTCATCAAGATGTCTCGGTTTGATAATTGTTCTCCTACACTTGTTAGTCTATTAAGTACTTCCTTAAGTCTAGCATGTAAATTTGATACCTTCTCCCCTTTATCAAGTTTGATATTATTGAGTTGGGATCGGAGAAGATCTCTCCTTGCCATCTTCGCCTCCGAAGTGCCTTCATGAAGCTCTACTAACTTTTCCCATAAATCCTTGGCACTTGAGTAACTCCCAATCCTTGTTACTTCTTGTTGAGGGAGTACACTTAGTAGATGATGTAAAGCTTTGAAATTTTCTAGATGATCATCTCTTTGCTTCTTGCTCCATCTTACTTCATCAAGTAACTTGTTCTCTTGATCCCTAGGCACTTCAAACCCATTTTTCATAGATAACATTATATCAAAATCGATATTGAAAAATACCTTCATCCTCTTCTTCCACCATGAGAATTCTCCCTCGAATTTGGGTGGTTGGATGTGTGAGTCGGTCATTTTAATGATTTTCCTATTCTCGACGGTTAGTCCGTTGAAGGCGTCCTTGCGTTGTAACGACCCAGCCCCTTGGGCGACCCAACTGGTGGCTCTCGGCCCCTTGGGCGGCCAAATCTCATTTGGCGGCCCCTTTGGTGACCTCTTGGGCGGTCGTTACTCACAAGTACTTCCCACCCCTGGCCAGTGGATTTTTGCCTTCCTCAGGATTCGAACTCTAGACCTCCAGGCTAAGTACTAATGTTTATGAATCCTGATACCAATTTGAAATATCCATAAATTCCATAAATGTTCTGCTCTAAAATCAAATGTTGTAGAAAAACATCTATTTGTCTTTTTGGATTCTAAGAATCTAAAATAGGCACAATCAGAAACATGAATTTATCTTTCATGTACATCCATGTAGGTAAGTTATATGGTATTAATATAATTGGCCAAGATGAATGTTGTTGTCCATAACTTTCTTATCTGTGGAAAGTCTAAGTCTCATATTACATGGTTCCATTGTAAAAGAGAAAAATATTATATCAAGATATTTACATGTAGAGGAGTCACAAGGATGACACATTATATCTCCTTCGTGTACATGATTTTGATGTCACCTTATGTGTCATACTGTTACGTCAAATGCATACAAATGTTGGAGTCTAGCAATTAATGGGAAGTAATACATACTTTCAAGGGAATATTTTTCTTCTTCACTACAAGAATCATGACATTCCGCGACGTCTAGCGCACAAACACGTCGCTAAATGTGACCTTTGGCAACGATCAACAGACTCATCGTCGCCGAATGTTCGAACCATCACCAACCTTTATTATCTATCGTTTGGCGACACAACAAAATGAACGCGTCACGAAAAGATAGCTCGTTGAATCATTTAGCGACGCAAAAAAGTTAATGTGTTTAAAAAAATAATCGAGACTAGATCATTGCAGAAGGTAGGTCATTTTGCGACGCATTTTACATTTTCTTTGAATTATAATTTTACATATATGTATTTTTCATTAAAAAAATTATTTTATCTTAAATTTTATTTCATTATTGCATTAAAATTAAAATTATTTTTTAACGTAAATTTTATGGTTTAATCATGTACTAATTTTATTTTATTTTATAGTATATAGTTATATTTTAAATTATATGTTTTATTTTGTTAATACTATTTATGATAAATATTCCCAACCAAAATAATACGATATAATAAATTTTTTCAAAAAATTGATATAGAATATAAAAAATTAGAAATAAATTTATTTGTGATTAACTAGTTATTCCATCAAAACAATTCTTTTAAAATTATAATAATTAATTTCTAAAAAATTAATTGCTTAATTTACCAAGCCAAATTAAATTGGGCCTAATCTCTCCCACCAAAATTATTTAGCCCTCCCGCCTCGTCAAAATCCCCAATCCTTAACCTAAAAAAACCCCTTAAATTTTGGAGTTGCTGATGTGCCTCATGTTAGGTTAGCGACAAAATTCTGCTTTTAAGGCCGGCGGTGAGTCTTCAGAAGGATTATTCTTGCTTGATTCAATTCCTCATCTCTACATTCGGCTGCAACTTGAGGTGTTCAGGACAGTGGGCACGGTTGGAAACGCCTCAAAGAGTTCTTCAATACTCTTACATATTCCAGCAACCTTCATTAAAGGTAGGATCGGTTTCCTCATCTTAGGCCTTCGTCGAGGGTTTTTACCATTGTTGTTGTTGTTGGGAAATAATTAGTTTTGATTAAATTGTTTAGTTGTACTAATCTAAAATCATTGGTCTATGGTGAGTGTATTGGTTGTATTTAAGTAGTTGTTCCTGTGTTGTGTACCACTTCATTGCTTCTTAGTGTAGGGGCATAACCTACATGCCTACCCTGCTGAAATTATAAAAAGATAAAGGTTAAACATAATCTAACGAAATGAAATAATGAAACTTCATGTTTATTTACGTATTCATGCTTTGTTTTCTTACTCCGCTGTACTAATCATATTGCTACATGCAGTTACACTTTACTAGATATTTTGCTACATGCTAGTATATATTTTTGCAAACAATTTCCAGTGGTTACATCCTATTAGTCTTGCTTTTAGACTTACTAGAGATTAGTGCTTTGAGTGTTGAACTAGGATAATAAAGCTCTGAGATAGGTTGTTATGACTGGATTAGTAGTTCATTTTTGGGCACTAACCTTCAAGTGGTGTATTAGCATAACCAATTTTGTTGACTTTACCATTTTCTTGATTTGGTAAAGTGTGTGATTTATATAATATTTTAGTGGATTGTTTTTTAGAAGCTGATAATTTTGTAGTTAGTAATATTGAGTAATTTGAGCTAGACAATAATGTATGAATTTTGTTTGATTTTCATAGCGTGTATGTTTAATGTATATTTTTTCTTGGCTCTAGTTTTACAAAATGACGATTGATAAAAGTTGGATGAGTGTGAGGAATCGAATCTCTCCCGAATATAAAAATGGTGTTCGGATGTTTGTGACACGCGCTCTCGAGTATGCCAATGAAGATGGGAAAATAAGATGTCCATGTAATAATTGTTTGAATCATCGGTATCAACCGCTGCGCTTAGTAGAGATACACCTAATAAGACATGGGATACAACAATCATACAAAGTGTGGGATTATCATGGTGAGCAATATGAACATCCACCGATGGACAATGAAGTTTTATCTGACAATGATGATCAAGATGAAATGAGAGATGTTTTGAATGATTTGATTGGACCAGTGGAGATAGGAGAATCTAGTGAGCCTGTTCAACAAGGAGATTTCCAAACTGAAAATTTCGATGATATGTTGAAGGAAATTGAGAAAGAACTGTATCTAGGATGTGTAGATTTCACTGCGCTTAATTTCTTAGTAAAATTAATGCATGTGAAAGTATTGAACAAGTGGAGTAACAAATCTTTTGATATGTTACTTAAGTTATTGAAGCAGGCATTTCCTCAAGCAATATTACCTGGCTCACACTATGAGGCAAAGAGAAAGCTCAGTGAACTGGGATTGGGATACGAGTCAATCCATGTTTGTGAAAATGATTGTGCACTTTTTTGGAAAGAAAATGTTGGGTCTGAGAATTGTTCGGTTTGTGGCTTGAGCAGATGGGTTGATAAAAATACGAAAGGGAGAAAAATACCAAAAAAAGTGATGCGATACTTTCCCCTAACTCCTAGATTAAAGCGTTTATATAGTTCTAGGCACACTGCAAGAGATATGAGATGGCATGATGCCGAGCAGCTAAAAGAGAATGGTGTTTTGAGGCACCCGACAGATGGTTCTGCTTGGAAGATGTTTGATGAGAAATTTCCAACATTTGCGATGGATCCTAGAAATGTACGACTTGGTTTGGCAACAGACGGCTTTAATCCATTTGGTAGCATGAGCACTACTTATAGTATGTGGCCTGTCATGGTTGTTCCGTATAACATGCCACCTTGGAAGTGTATGAAGTCCGAAAATATGATGTTATCTTTATTAATACCTGGACCGACATCTCCTGGAAAAGACATGGATGTTTTTCTTCAGCCACTAATTGAAGAGTTAAAACAATTGTGGGAAGGCGTGAATACTTGAGATGCAGTGACTAATAATATTTTCTTAATGCGTGCAGCAATTTTGTGGACAATCAATGATTATCCTGCATATGCTTTAATGTCTGGATGGAGTACAAAAGGGTATAAAGCATGTCCAACTTGTAACGAAGAAACTCCTTCAAAAGGCATAAGGAATAAAATAGATTACATTGGACATAGACGTTTTCTTCCTTTAAGTAATCCAATGAGGCGAAGCAAACAATTTGATGGAAAGGTGGAACCAAGATCTCCACCTAAGGAACTAACTACTGAAGATATATTAGCGCAGTTAGAACATGTGCAAGTTGGTCTGCCTGGAAAGCACAAGCAATACGGAGGTATAAAGCGTAAGCGTTCACCTATCGAGCTTAATTGGTCCAAAAAAAGCATATTTTTTCAGCTTGAATATTGGCAACACTTGCCACTTCGACATAACTTGGATGTAATGCACATAGAGAAGAATGTATGTGATAATGTTCTTGGTACTTTGTTGAACATAGAAGGAAAATCAAAAGACACAGAAAAGGCGAGACTTGATCTTCAAGACATGGGGATCAGGAAAGAGTTACATCTCTACAAAGATAAAAATAAATGGAAGAAGCCACCAGCAACATATACGTTAAGTGTTGAAGAGAGACACTTATTTTATCAATTTATCAAATCAGTGAAGTTTCCAGATGGTTTTGCCGCTAACATATCAAAAAATGTCAATGAGGCCATTGGTAAAATATCGGGACTTAAGTCTCATGATTGTCATGTTTTGCTCCAGCGATTATTGCCAGCAGGAATCCGACCATACTTGAAAAAAGAAGTCCGTGAAACAATCATTGAGTTGTGTAATTTTTTTCGACAAATATGTGCCAAGACTTTGTATGTTAGTGATCTTAAATTGTTGGAGACAAATGTTGTTCTTATCTTGTGCAAGTTGGAAAGAATATTCCCTCCGGCGTTCTTCGATATTATGGTTCACTTGATTCTTCATTTACCAAAAGAGGCAATGATGGGTGGTCCTGTGTATTTTAGATGGATGTACTGCATTGAGCGAGCTATGGGTATCTATAAACAATATGTTAACAATCGAGCACGTCCAGAGGGGTCAATTGCTGAAGCTTACATCGTCAACGAGGCTTTGACCTTTTGCTCGATGTATTTTAGAGATATCGAAACCCGATATAATCGCCCAGATAGAAATGATGATAGGGTTAACACATGCTCGTCTCGAGTTATTTCTATATTCGAGCATGTCGGTCGACCCTTGGGCAAGAAAGAGGTAAAAGTGCTTGAACCTTCTTTACGGAGCAAGGCAGAGTGGTATGTGCTAAATAATTGCCAAGAAGTTGAAAAATACCTTGAGTAAGTTATCTATAACTCTTTCAATTATCGTCTATACCTAAATGCATATTATTTGTTAATAATATTATTTTAACTATCATGTAGGGAACATTGAAATTATCTAGTCGCTAGGGGAGTGCAAAATGTGGAACAAAAACAAGAAGTTGAATTTCCAATGTGGTTTAGAGATAAGGTATGTAAAAACAATACGATAAGTTGTCCTTCCTCTATAAAATTAAACTGAATTTGAATTGAGTCACTGCAAATCAAATTAACTTCTGATATTATACTTCTCCAAACATTTTTTAGGTTAATGAAATGCGATTAGCTAGATCATATGAGGCCACAGATGAATTATATGCATTAGCTAATAGATCCAATTTCAGTGTGTACTCATACTCTGGTGCTATTATCAATGGTGTTAAGTTTCTTGTGGAAGAAAGAGATGTGAGACGAACCACACAAAATAGTGGTATTCTTGTACCTAGTGTAGCGGGGCAAAATTTTTATGGCGTCCTTCAAGAAGTTATAGAGTTGTGTTATTTAAAAGATTGCACAGTGTTGTTATTTAAGTGCAAATGGTTTGACACTGATCCTAGGAAGAGAAGAATTCAAGAAGATAATATATTCACAAGCATCTACACAGGGGCAGAGTGGTACAAGAATGATCCATTTATACTCGCTTCACAAGCGAAATCGGTGTATTACTTGAACGATATCAAGAATGGTTCGAAGTGGAAATTGGTGCAGGATTATGCCCCACGTAATTTGTGGGACTATCCAAATAGGGAAGTTGAAAATGATGTTGACATGACTAGTATCGATCCTCACATAGTGCAAGAGACTAATTCACAATCACTGCAATTGGTGGTAGAATTGCCAGAGTTAGAGAAGTCAACTTCCATCGTGATGATATCGATCCAACCGAGGTTATGAATATCGATCAGCTGTTGCATAATAGAAAAGATTTTGTTGTTGATGCCGACGATTTTGAAGATGACACATTAGAAGAATATGATGATGATGAAGATGATACTGTTGAAATTGACGAGGATGATAGTATTGAAAATGAAACTAACGACACGACTTCGGAAGAAGTAAGCAATATATTTATTCATATTACTATTGATTTATTTTTTATTCAATTTATGAATATCGATCATTTGTGAGTTTTGAATGTAATTGGGATGTGGAATATAACTCTTTGGCAAATATGCCAGCATAGTTAATCATTACATTGATGATCATTGTTTCCATGTACTTCTATGTAGTATGTTCTAGGAGAGTTTGCAGAATGTGAATTTCCAGAATGTTTAGCATAGTTAACTCTTTGGCAAATTGAGAATTTACATAATGTTTTGAAGTTTATACCACTGGATGCATTAGATTTATAACATGTTTATTTTTGGTTTTTTTAATTTTCTGGAGGACATACTAATTTACAGGAAACATAGTAGGTAAAACAAAAGAAAAATTGTCATCTATTGTAATCACAACCTTGAACCTAAAATTAGCTAAATAATTGAAAAATAACAATAAAAGGTGAACAACTGATACACTACCTTTTTGTGAGCCCAAATTTATTTTTAGACTACTTGAATTTCTAGTTGTTACATCTTCAGTGGAAGTAGGATGTGATTAACCATTGAACTCTATGCAGGTTTTACTTTAAAAAACATAAAAGTTTGACCCATTTATCTATTTATTCCATGATTTATGAAGTCGTTAATTTATTTGTGTTACTAACTTTTCTTATTATTTTTATAGGATGTCTAGTCTGAATTCTAATGGTTCTAGTGTTGGCGAGGATGAATCAGTAGGGAATAGAAGAGGCAGACAAACAACTTGGAGACACGAATCCTGTAGTATAGCTCTTGAGAAGGCATTAAAGAAACAAAAAGTAGATAAATTGGAGGTTAAGTTTGAAGAATATACAGGAGGTAGTGTTGGAAAAACTGGAAAATGGTTTAATAATTTAATAGCTCAAATAGTTCGAGATACAATATCTCCTCTTGTTATTGCTTGGGAGGATGTCAGTTTGGTTGAGAAGCAACTCATCTTTGATCGCCTTGATGTAAGTTTGTAAGATTAAATTATGTTAGTTTGATTATGCATATTTAATTTTTTTTTGTGTTTTGCAGAACAAATTTATATATTCCAAAACGAGTGTGGTGAAGGCGGAGGTAGAGCGGTTTGCCATGAGGACTATTAGAGATCGAAGGTGTAAAATGAGGAGACATTGGAAGCAACTCGATGGGTTGCAAAATAAAGATGCACCAAAGAGGAAGCCATACAAGGGAGTAAGCCAAGAGGTTTGGGATGTTCTTTGTGATTATTTTGGAAAAAAAGAACAATTGGTCAGTAATAATTAGATTAATTGATAAATATTTCATATTAGTTGCTCTAATATTATTCTTTTTTTAGGAAAAATCTAAGAAAAATACCACTAATCGGTTTAGTAGGCCACTTGAGGGTGCTCATGGATCTAAGACTTTAGTCCAACACTATCATGATGATGTAAGTTCATTTGAAAGCAATATTTATGGATACAATTTTTGTGATCATAACTCTTTTTTTTATTTTTTTTAAGGCTAATCCTGAGACGGGAGAACTTCCTAGTGCAGTTGACACCTTCGAGAAATTATTTCACAAAGGAGGGCAATGGAAGAATGATTGGGCTGCACAAAAACATGTAAGTATCTTTGGATCAGATGTTTGTGTATGGAATATCTGAGTAGAGAATCACTTGGAACTTGTTCATGAATCATCACTGCTGTGGTTTTCTCATCATGTTCGATTTTTTTGAATTCATTGAAAGTACTAGAATCACTTGGAACTTGTTGTTGAAGTACTAGAACCACTTTGAACTAGAAGTAGAAGTACAAGAAATTCCATCAGAAATTTCACTAGCTGAAGTAGAAGTATTATAACCAATCTCACTATTGCTTCTTTCTCAACATCTTCAGTTTGTCTGAATTCTTGGCACTAATAGGAGCTAAAACGGCATCACCAATCTCACTAGCAATTTGCTTTTCAGATTCTGTTATCACTTCCTGCTTGTCATATGCAAGTTCATCTTCAATATCCATAGATTTCTCAGCAATTCCAATAGTGAAATAGGACTAGTGGAATCACTTGGAAATTGTTGTTATGCTTCTGTTTGTACTTCTATCTCACCATTGACAAGTTTAGCTCCTGCTTCTATGGATTCTTCACTTGGAATTCGTTTCTCAGCTTCTACGAGCACCTCTTGATCATCATCTATATGCACAGATTCTTGCCTTTTAATTTCCTCAGAAATTTCATTAGCTGAAATAGAAGTACTATAGTCACTTGGAACTTGGTCTTCAACTTCTACTGTTGTTTCCTTCTCATCATCTACAATTATTTTGAATTCATTGAAAGTACTAGAATCGCTTGGAATTTGTTCTAAATTTGACACTTGAATTTACTGTTCTTTTGTGAGGTTGTTATGCAGTTAATGTTCATGTTGAATTACAATTTGAACTTAACAAAATGGATGTGGCTTGTCATAGTTTGAATCAAACTCTTGCGTATTTATTATTGAATGATAAATGTGATAGACTTGGAAGAGTGGTAAAGACGTATGTGGTGCAATATAAAAACAGTCTAGTATAATAGAATAAATTAATAAGAAGTTTATGCAGGATGTGAAGAACATTTGAACTTTATGCAGTATGTGTTTGAATTCTGATGTCTATCTCCTTTATAACTCAGCTCTTGCTTATTTTAATTTTACTTGTCTAGTGTTTATTCTACTTTCTTGTTTATGTTACAATTATCTTTATATATATATATATATATATATATATATATATATATATAATAATGTTTTCTTTTCTTTAAGGCTGAAATGGTGGAACTTCGATCGACTCAGCTGGAAGGGGAAGTGTCCGCCTCTACTATCGATAATGTGCTTCAGCCCAAAGATATCAATATCATGACACAAGTTTTAGGTGCACGGTCTCGCTACGTTAAGGGTTTAGGTCCATTACCTAAACTATTAGTAGTAGGTGGTCATAGAGCAACAAACATCAACTCAAAGCATCATGATGAGAGTGGGAAAATTATGAATATGCAACAAATGATTGATGGGCAACAACATACTATCGGTGAGTAACAAAAGACTATCAGTGAGCAACAACATAAATTTGACGCATTATTGCAACAGCTTCAACAGGCCATTCCTGGTTTCACTTTTCAGCTTCCCCCGACATGTTCTTCGACTTGATTTCCTCCTGTATTTCTTTTGCATCCTGAAATGACTATGTATTTTTGTTAAAGACATGGTGATATTTTTGGCAACATTTGAATACTAATTGTATAATTTTGTTAAAAACATTGGATTAGTTATAATATAAGTACATTGCAGATCCATGATTTTGATTCTATTTATTATTTTATTTGATATTAATATTTAATATAAACAAATACCATTCGAATATTGAAAAATTTAAAATGCATAACTTTCTGCGACGCCTTTCAGGCGTTGCCAAATGTCTAGTATTTTTTTCATTTCAAATTACATTTCGCGACGCTTGGTGCACGTCGCCAAATGATAAGACAGTTAGCGACGTGGCTGTTTGATGTCGCCAAATGTCAATACCTTTGGTGACGAATTATGCATAATGCGTCGCCAAAGGCGATATTGACATTTGCCAACGACCCAACTGCGACGCAGTGTGGCGATGCGTTTTGCTTACATTCGGTGACGCGTATTCGCGTCGTCGAATGTAAACATTCTTGTAGTGCTTCTCTCTAATCATGCGACTACTCTGCTTATAACGAGGGTGATTACACATTCTACATTCCATAGGT
This sequence comes from Boesenbergia rotunda, assembly GCA_024364735.1. Taxonomy (NCBI): domain Eukaryota; kingdom Viridiplantae; phylum Streptophyta; class Magnoliopsida; order Zingiberales; family Zingiberaceae; genus Boesenbergia; species Boesenbergia rotunda. The sequence goes on along the minus strand of JAGFNQ010007074.1, from coordinate 161,299 downwards.
TCTCTATCTTCATTCCAAAAGGTCATACAATTATTGATACAACAATGAATCTTCTCTACTGGCAAACCCAAACCTCTAATCAATTTTTTTGTATTGTATAGAAGTTATTAGGGCATCCGCAACGACTCGTTAATCGAGCGTTATAACGCTCGATTAACGAGCGTCGCGCGTTAAAATCATTGTGAGTGCGTGTTAATGCGCTGACGTGGATGAACGCGTTCAGATGTTTGAACGCGTTCATCCGCGTATGACCTGGTATCCTGATCGATCAAGCGACCGATCATGAATGACCTGGACCAATCAGGAAACAACCTGATCTGTCCAAGTTGACCTGGACCGATCAGGCAACAGCCTGATCGGTCCAGGCGATTAAATCCCTCAAAAAATATAAAAAACGCACAGTTTAATAAGGATTTAATTTAAAAACATAATTTTTTTTAAAATTATCACTCTAATTAAGGATTTGATTGGGGAAACGATTACGGGTCTCTCCAATCGATTTGGGAGTCTCGTGGAATAATAGGGAACAGTGATTTTAATCGATTGGGGTTGTCGTAATCGATTAAAAATGACACAACGGTCACCCAAATGGCTAGTAAACGATCACCTACGGTTATTTTAATAAAAAACCCCTGAATTTATATTTTATTATTTCACTTTGTGTTAATTTATATGTTATCTTTTAATTATATATAAGTGTATTTTTTTAGGTTGTTCTCTATCATTTCAAAATTATAATAATAATTTAAATTTTAAATAATGATAAATATATTTAATAATATTATTATTATTTATTTTAAATAATAATCATTTAAATTAACAAATAAAATTGAGGTGTAAAAAATATGTAGGTAAGAAAATGAATATGTGAGAGAATATATATGTGAGAGAAGGTATATGTGAGATAATGTGTATGTGGCACGTGGACCCCACAAATAATGAGGGTTGAATGTTAAACGGTTGTGAGAGAATGAAGATGTTAATGTTAATATGTATGTGGCACATGGGTCTCATGCTTTTTGATGAGGTGGTAAGTGTTATAACGTTAAAGGAGTTAAACGGTTGCGGATGCCCTTAGTCATGCAGTTATTAGTCATGCAGTTATTAGCAGAAAGTAACTTTGACATTAATTGACATATTTATCATAACATCATTCAGAGAAAAATGATATTATGCCTTTATGTTCAACAATCTTGTAATAGCTAATATTGAGAATAGCCAGAAAGAATGCATTCTTACAATTTTCTTTCACTAGCCTTCAACATGTTATACACTTTTTGAACTTTGGACGTAAGTGTTTCATTTATATTTGATTGATCATATGCATTCTTGCATCATAAACCATTGGTTGTACTGCATTCACAAGCCTAGATGAGTCTTCTAAAACAATCGTGCAAGATCACGAAGCAACGAATAGTCCAATTTGGTCAAATACATACGACTCTCCATGACGATAACGGTTGTAATAATATAGAACAAACTCATACTTATATATATGTTTTCACTGTACCTTTATCACGGAAAGTTATATTTCTATATTTACACTGATTATATTGACACTTTAACTCGACACCATTCAAATATTCTATATGAGACTTTACGAAGTTCATACAAAATCTTCAACCCCAGTAAAAAAAGTCTTAGCTGATAAATCCATTATCTAATTTATTATACATCTAAATTTTGTTTATAGACATTATATTCTAATAAATATAAAACTTCCAACATGATTACTAATGTCAAACTTAGCATGATTACATGTAATCGGGTCACCCAATTTATGCATACATGAAACTAAGCTTGTTATTCAAAGGTAAATGTCGAAAACCATATTATTATCAAGTTGTAAAAGTAATCTAACAAAATTATCAAACTATGCAAATACGATATCATCCAAAGTTGGCTATATATAGATATACAAGTCATCAATGATATAATGATAAATATTAAGCATCAACGTGTATAAATATTATTAATAGTCAAAATCTATAAATATTATTAATAGTGATCAAAGTCTGATAAATCAAGTACCACTGCTCAACAGATATACAAGTCAAAATAAACATAGCGATTGAAAAAGCTACACTTAATTACACTGCACTAGCACTGACAATCGTGGTCGAGCACTTTCTGTCATGGTTGAGCAATGTAGGTAAAGCTCTGTCGCAGCCGAGCACAACTAGCTGAGGCAGGCATAGCTCTGCCGCAGCTGAGCACAATCGATCGAAGCCGACACACCTCTGTCGTGGGAGGGCACAACCGGCCAAGGTCGGCACACCTCTGTCGTGGGAGGGCACAACCGGCCAAGGTCGGCACACCTCTGCCATGGCCGAGCACAGTCGGTCAGGGGCGTATCTAGGATTTTTTTTCTTGGGGGGCTTCATGTAGATAATACAACAACAACAACAACAACAAAGCCTTATCCCACTAGGTGGGGTCGGCTTCATGTAGATAATAAGAATAAAAAATCTAAAACCTTTAATTCAAAATAATATGAGCAAAACAAACCTAAACAAAGTAATATTCGCAAGTTACATCAACAAAATTATACAAACTACTTCAGACGCAATCTACGATTTTTTAAAAGATCAAACCTATCAATTATATATTCAAAATCAATATCACGAGCAATTTCTCTCTCAATATACAAAATCATAGTATTGTTAAGATATTCTTGCTCCATTTTGTTGCGAAGTTGGGTCTTGAGAAGCTTCATTCCTGAAAATGCTCTTTCTGTTGTTGCTGTAGAAACTGGAAGAGTTAAGACTAAACGAATCAACTTATCAATCATGAAATAAATCTTTGACTTCTTTGTTTCAGTTAGTAGTTGACATAGTTTAGGAAGAGAATCGATATTTTTAAATCGTGAATCTTCAAAAACATCAAGCTTGTAATGATTCAACTGACTTCTCAGATGTTCTATGTCATCTCCAAAAAAATCACAGGGATAAAACTTCTTAGCCAAAGAACAAATAGCACTTTCAGAGAATGATTTGAATCCATCACTAGGATTCAAGGCTGTTAGTGAGAGCCCTAGAGCCAATCATATGATGATTACTTTTTGGACTCATTGTATCATATTCTTGTATATATATTTCTTATATATAAAGGCATTTCTTATGGTTATTGTACTTATGTGTATTGGTGCCAAATAACTTAGTATAATAACGTCCTTGAGTAGAAGGTTCTTATCTATATCAATCGATTAGTTGAATCGATAGTGAGATGATATAGAGAACACTACTCTTAATTATTCCTAGTCAAGTATTAACATTCAAGGACAATGTTAATGCATAGAGACTAGCATGTAGGTCAACATGATGACTAGATCTCACAAGTCATGGATATGAGATATCAAGTTGACACATGGGTATACATTAGAGAATGTATACTGAATGGCCCGCCATGAGAAAGTATCATGGATCGTTATATGAGTGTCATATACTTTCTCATGTGACTATTAGTATGACTATTAGTCCTTAGACCTGAAGTCACCATAGTTCCCTACATAAGGAGTTATGTACTTTGGTTTCGTCAAACGTCACCCGTAACTGGGTGGACTATAAAGGCGATTACTGGGTATGTAACAAATTATGCGGAGGGATGTGAGTGATGTAGATGGGATCTATCCCTCCTATATGACAGGAGAGATATCATAGTCTTGATAGAGTGAGACCACTAAGTGCATGGCCATGCCCAAATAAGGCAATATGAGATATTGAGCTTATTTGATTATAGTGAGTCTACTTGGAGTTCAAGACACATAGATTGATTGGAGGATGACACGGTCTATGCTTCATATAAGATCAATCTCGATATCGACGATAGAAGGACATTGTCACATATTATGAAAGTCATAATTAGTAGTCACATTGGTGATGTTGAATCTCAACATTCTTGTAACTTGGGTAGCAATGATGTGTTGCTAGATACCGCTCATTGCTTATGTTTCTAAGAGGTTAGAAGCATTGCCAACGTTACAAGAACCTATAGGGTCACACGCAAAGAACAAATAGATGGAGAAAAATTGAAGTCAAGTTTGACTTGGCTAAATATGGAAAGTCCATAAAAGGCAAGTTTAACTTGACCCAAATCCAAATCAAGTTTGACTTGACTTGGTTCCACTTCAAGTTAGACTTGACATGGGAGAAGAAATGGAGTCAAGTTTGACTTGACTAAATATGGAAAGTCCATAAAAGGCAAGTTTGACTTGACCCAAATCCAAATCAAGTTTGACTTGACTTGGTTCCACTTCAAGTTAGACTTGACATGGGAGAAGAAAAAGGAGTCAAGTTTGACTTGACTAAATATGGAAATTCCATAAAAGGTAAGTTTGACTTGACCAAAAGGCCACCTCACCTTGACTTGACCAAGTGATGACTTGGCTTGGTTTCCCTCCCCATTTGAATTTGAATTCAAATTGAAAGGGGGTTATGGAAGGCCACCTAATGGCTATTAGTGGCCATTATGGCCGGCCACTTAATGGCCATTAATGGCCATTAAGTGGCTGGCCACAAGAGAGAACAAAAGGGGGTTTTGTTCCATTTTTCCATTAAGTGTGTATCTTCTCTTCTTCCTCTCCTATTGTTGGAGTTCTTCTTCTTCTTCTCCTCTTGGCCGAATCCTACAAGGTGCTAGCACACCTAAAGGATTTCATCCATCTACTTTTGTTCGCGTGGATACTTCTAGAGGGACGGCACTTGACGTCCTAGAGATTCGACATCCAAAAAGGAGCGAACGGGATTAAACGGGGCACGCATCAAAGGTAAAATGTTTATCCTTCTTTAGATCTAGGAGTAGATCGGGTTTTGAAGCATGTAAACGAGCACTCGTAATTTTGAAATGGCTTTCTTCGCTCGGATCCTTGCTATTGGGGCTTTCGGGGTTTCCGCGACGCGAAAAAGCGGTTTTCGTGGCCCGAAAAACCCTACAAAGGCATCACTCAAAGTGAGAAGCTCCATTGATTTCTCAGTAAATCTGTTGCTCAACTCCATCAACTGTTTGTCAACTACAACATTGAATACATGAAAATGATAATACTCCTCCAATGTGAACTGATTTTTCTGCTGACAAGAACGTTTAGTGCCTTCGAGGTATGGATCAGATAAATCAGGTACTTCAATGTCATGAACACCACAAAAATCATTTACACTCCATATAAAATCCTCCCATTCATCATTTCGCATCTTTTGGAAAAGAAATTTTGTAGTTGTGACTAGCTTCATTGCATTCAAAATATCTTGATCTTTTCGTTGCAATGCCTGACATAATACATCTGATATTTCCAAAATTCTATGCATCAACAACAACATGAAAACAAATTCAAATGTCATCATTCCCATATATAAACCTTTAGACTCTGCACGTACACTAAAGTTTGATCCATTCTCCATAAGATCTTCAAAAAGTATGCAAATTGAATGAAACAATTGAATAACTCTACCAACAGAGGTGTAATGTGAACTCCAACGAGTAGCCCCAGGACGTTGTAAAGCACAAGCTTGATTAAATCCACTACCAGTCCCAAGTTCTCCTAATAATATCAAATCCACTATTTCATCTTCCCTAATTGATTGTAACTTGCTGCGTCGTTTTGAAGAAATAGTCACAAAATTGACAATGGAAGTTAATTTAGAAAAAAATAGTCATACATCTGATACCTCTTTAGCTGCTGCAACTAAGGCAAGTTGGAGTCGATGAGCAAAACAATGAACATAATATGCATATGGACAATCTTTGAGAAACAAAGCTTGTAACCCATTCCATTCTCCCCTCATGTTACTAGCACTATCGTACCCTTGACCTCGCATGTTTTCCACCAAAAGCTTATGGTATGATAGTATGTTACAAATTTGTGTTTTCAAAGTCACTGAATCTGTGTCATTAACAGCAATAACTTCCATAAAGCGCTCCCTAACAACCCCATCACCATCTACATATCGTAAAACAATAGCCATTTGTGTTTTATGGGATTCATCAGTTGCTTCATCAACAAGAATACAAAATTTAGCATCTCCAATTTCATCACGAATTTTACTCCGTACAAGATCAGCAATAATTTTTAATATCTCTTGTTGAATTGATGGTGATATATACTTGGCATTTTTAGCTGCTTTAGACAAAACAATATCACCAATTTCTTTGCATAACTCTCCTTGAAAATTAACCAATTCAAGAAAATTACCTCGGTTGTGAGAACTGGATGACTCATCATGTCCTCTAAATGCACAACCTTGCAATGCTAGCCACCACACAGCTCTTATGGAAGTCTTTAAAAGTAACCGATTTTGCTTTACCACATTTTCTGACTCTTTAATTATTTTTCTATCAATATGCTGAGAAACATTTTTCAAACTTTCCCATTTTTGCATAGCATCACTATGATGTGAACTAATTTCTCCTTCATGCCTTTTCAATGGACAATTTTTACAATTCACTCTTTTCCAATTTTTGAATCCTTCAACAGTAAATTTCTTTTGTTGTGAAGATGGAGTGTCAAATAAATAACATGGGAAACAAAAAGCACTTTCCTTTGATTCAGAAACTCAAGCCATGGAAACTTTATAAACCAGGAAGACTGAAAGTTGCGTCTTTGTTGCTTAAAATCAACAAGAGGATATTTATAAACAGGTTGATACGGTCCCATACCAGCATATTCTCTCCGAATCTCATCTTGTTTATCATATGGATATTGCCAAATTGCAATTCGTTTTCCAGGGTCTCGCTCATAATATGGATGATTGCCTTCATGATCAAGTTTCTTTTTTTTTGTTTCCACTGTAGACTTTGGGCTTGAAGGAGAAGGATCATTTGGAACACTTGGTTTATTTATTGATTGATCATTGTCTTTTCGAGAGAAATAATCATTGATATTCCTTTTTGGCATATTCTTTTAATTTTGCCTATCATTACAAACAGAAAAAATAACAATTTAAAAAATATCAAATAAAAATTATTTAGTGTCTAAATTAAATCCCATTATCCCAAGTTCTACTAATAATATCAACTATTTTATCTTCCCTAATTGAACACAAATGAGAGCAAAATAATTTATCAACCTCAACAAAAAAAAAACAAAACACATATTCACAATTCACAACCACATGAACAAAATATCAAACATTTTGATCCCAACACAATAAATATAAATTCATAATTACATACCTAAATAGTGCTGAAGAGTGAAGATTAATTTTCAAGTGAAGTGCAGATCGTAACTTATTATTGAAAGACATAAAAAGTAAAAAATAATACAAAAATATATATCAAAAGGAAAAAAAACGAAAAGCGAAGCGATAGGAAAGGAAAAGTAAAACAAAAATAAAAATAATTATTAAATATGCATAAGAAATTAAGAGTGGACAAACCTGGGCGATTTAGTGAAGGACGGCCAACGGAGAACATGAGAAAGCAAAAGTAAAACAATGTAGATTTAGGTTTAGATATAATTAAATATTGGGCTTAAGTGTATATATTAATTTTTTAAGTAGGAGTGCTTGCTGGGCTTGAGCCCAGTCAAGCCCCTACTATTGGTACGCCCCTGCAGTCGGTCGAGACCGACACAGCCATGCCACGATCAAGCACAACTGGTCGCACATCTGCGACATTTCTCAATTTCAGAGGATGAAGAAGAACTAGAGAGAGAAGAGGGAAGTACTTGAAGCAAGAGGAGACGATCTCCAGTAGGAGCAGAGGGATCGAGCGCATGAGGGGAAGGTTGGAACGCCAACCCTAATATTCAAAAATTAACGACAAATAATTATAATAGCGATGGATTAACTTATTCGACTCTAATAGCAATAGACTAACTAATCCATCATCTCTAATAGTCATAGATAAATTTATCACAAAATGACGGATATTAACGGGTTTAAGCTTTCCCATCAGCTAAACAGAGAAGCCTTAGCGATAAGATAATTTTTCCGTCGCTATTAATTAACAATAGATTAATAAATCCATCTCTATGGGTAGCAAATTACAAATTGATGGATATTATTGATTTAGTGTTGCCATCGGCTAAATAGACACGCGTTAGCGACAGATTAACTGCAAAGGAAAGCAAAAAATGGTTGCTAAATTTGTCATACATGTTTCTGATTTCTTCGCTAAGAGCACCTATATTGATATTATTCATGGTATTATATATACCATTTGATCCTGCCATATAGTTGGCACCATACGGGCAGCCAACGTGACAAACGACCTAGCCAGCTTCAAGGTCCACGTCATTGTACGGGCAACCAACTCGACAAACATCCTGGCCGGGCCCAGGGTCTTCGCCGGCCGGTCGGACTCAAGGCGGCCGGTTAGAATAAATATAGCGGTTCATCCGGCCGGTCAAACCCGGCCGACCACATTAAGGCTTACACGCCTCGTCTATCCGGGTATTTTCGCCCGACCACATTAAGGCTTACACGCCTCGTTCATCCGAGTGCATCCGCCCGGCAGTCATTTATGCTCATGCTTGATATCCATCCGGGAGTGCCGTCCAGGTGTCCACTCGGGCACTCTCTCGGAATCACCCTGGGATAAGGACAAAATACACCTGCACCAGCTGCAGGTAACAGGTTGTCACCACTCGTACGAACCGACACTCTCTGACAGGCGCCGCCTGTCAGAGACTTACAGAAACCTGCCTTTGTCCTCACATATATAAGACAAATAGTATACGACAAAGAAGGTTGGTTACAATCGACATAACCATACCATATCTTCTGACCCTGTCAGAGAATCCTGACACAGGCCATACCCAAATCAACATAACCATACCATATCTTCTGACCCTGTCAGAGAATCCTGACACAGGCCATACTTGGCCCTTTTCCCCGGCTATATAAGCCACTCCCCTCCTCATTATCAGGTACGCGCGCTCACGAAGCTCCACACCTACATTGCTCTATTATTCCTGTTCATCGGAGTACTGACTTGACCGTCGGAGTGCCTTGCCGGGACGTCTCCCGGCTAGGTTACTAACGGTCATCTTCCTCAGCAGGTCCACCTCCAGCCGTGCACCAGGCGACATCCGCTTCCGTTCCGTCGGAGGACACCCCCTACGGCGCTGTCATTCTGCGCGAGGACATCCCGCCGGCATCTACGTCACCCATCGCTACACCGTCATCCGATTACGGCTCCACTACGCTCGGCGACAGGATCACCATTCAATTAACGTTAATATCAATACAAATTAAATAGCTGTTATAACGTTAAAAAAAATGCCACGTAGCGTTTAAATGAATGTTAATACAAATTTTTTATATATATAAAAAAGGCATTTGTTAAAAATGCACCTATATAAAAAAATTTTATAAAAAAATGCACCTATAGCGTTAAATTTTTTATAAAAAATGCACCTATATAAAATTTTTATATATATAATTTTTAAAAAATTATAAATAATATTTAAATTATTTTATAATTTACCTAATAAATATTTTTTAAAATATTGTTATTATTTATTTAAATAATAATTATTTAAATTTTATAAATAAAAATAAAATTATATTTATTTAATATGAAATAAGAATAAAAAAATAAATGAGTGGATAATGGGATCATAAATAATGAATATTATTGTTAAAATAAATGTGAGAGAAAGGAGATATGGTAGATGCTATAATGATTTTTTTTTAGTCTAATTACTGCACTTAAATCGTAAGCCATTTTATTACTTATCTTGCTCGTTTTGAAGTAGCGTTGCCCAGACTTGAACTCGAGACTTTTACCTATTAAATTAACGTGATAACTAACTACACCGTGTTGAGTTTTTAATCAAAATCTTTTCCTCTTGAAAAAACAGCTTCCTTAATATTTTCTTGAGGATCTCATTACCTGAATTGGGTATGTTACTACTTACTAGAGTGATTTGGTTTAGAGGGAATGGAAGTGAACGTACTAATTTAAATGAAAGAAAAAAAACAACTAGGCTTACGGCACTTGTGGACACCGGTGAGCTCATCACGAGCAAATCATAAGCTTGTGGTTAGATGGTCATTGCGAGCTCACAAATAGATAAATTTAATTGATTTTGTAACGACAAGGAGAGGATCTTCAGAGATGACAATGAAGAGATTGGATGAAAATGTTGTTGGCTCAGGGCTCATCATTTTGGGCTCGTAATAATATTAATAACGGACTTTAATATGTTTTTAAAAACAATTCTTGATGATTAGAGTAAAATAAAATAAAAAGTAAAATTGTAAAACCAATAGAGGAGAGAGGAAAGAAAATTAGAAGGGTATTATGCAATACTAGCCTAGGTCGCCAAGTGGCGGCGACGGCAATGTGGGGGAAGGGACACTAGACGCAGATAACAATAATAATAATTACAAAGCTCTAATAATTATTATTGAATATTTCTGGTGTTAGATTTGTACGGAATAATAGTTGAACAGTAGGGTTAACGGTATTCTCCTGGTTACGAAATTCCTCTACAGCTGCAAACGATTTAATGTAAAATACGGGTTATATATATATATAAATACGAGTTTAAAATGAAAATAATTTTTTAAAATTTTAAAAAAATTTAAGTGAATAATTAGGTGTAAGACAGATTAGTTTTGAGTTATTTAAAAAAAATTAATTTTTTAAAAATTTTCTTAAACTCCCAAATCTCAAAATTTTCTTTGTATGCAATCCCTATTCAAAATTTTCTTTGAATGTAGTCCTGATGGGATTAACAAGACAGTTCTGTGAGTATTATTAGAAGAAAGTTGAATATAAAAGTTAAAAAATTTGAGTATATAAGGTTGTATTCACCACATCAAAAAACTGTGTACTCAATTTTAATCTTTTATACTCAATTTTTACTTTTTTATACTCATTCTTCACTGATGTATACTCAATTTTCACTCTTTTATACTCAATCCACCAGGAAGGAAATACAAAGAATTTATCAAATAGGGAATGTAAGCAAAGATCAAATGAAGATTAGGGAGTTTTCTACAATTTACCGTATATATAACTCCTCCACTGTTTATTTATCTCCCCTAAACTCATGGTCACCGATCGTTACCTTCTCTTCATCTTCGCCGACGCTTGAGCTCACTCTCTCCATCTTGTCGCCGACCATCGTCGACCGTCGCCTAGCTAGCCATCTCTCTGATCTCCTCTCCCACGCCATCACCCTATTATTTTTTTTTTCTTCCTCTCCCTTTGATCGCCGCCTCGCCTTGACCATCGGAGTTATCATCATCGCCGGTCTTCTTGGTGGTGATCCGCCACTCACGACAGGAGACGGCCTGAAGAGGTGGTTTGGCTAGATTTGAGCAGCGAATTTGCTCAGAGGCGCAAGATAAGGAAAGGATTGGTAATTTTCAGTTGATCGTGTGTAGATTTGAGGATGCATCAGTAGGAAGAGCTAGGTTTTTTCCCCTCTTTTGTTTGGATTTGGATTCCTTGCAGCAAACCTATTTTTTTCGTTTCTATGAATTTGGTACCTGTGTTCCTGGATTTAGTTGAGAGATCGCATGGGTTTTGGGTGTGATGTTTTAATTTGCGTTTGAGATTCAGTCGTGTTTGGTTTTGGAATTCACTATTCTGTTGTTGATTTGGAATTGGAAACCAAGTTTGGATAAGATTTTGGGGTTGCTCTATTTGGGTGTTATGCTGATCGGGTGATACCTTGCAAAGTATCAAATAAGTTGTTTGATCTGTTCGGAGCAGGGGTGTCAATAGCGAATCTGATAGAGGGTGTAATGTACTGGTTTTGGATTTGGGTTGCTCTTGGTTGCTTACCGTGAGGTTTGTTCTGGTTAGGTTGGCTGATGATGTCGTGAGCTCTTTTGGGGTTGCGATCCTCTGCTGTGAGGAGTCTTCTGGAGTGTGGGTGTGTTCTTTTGATCCTCTTCCTGGTGCCGTGAGCTCCATTTGGAGTGAAGCAAACGGTGTTGCTTGAATAGTGATGGGAGCCTTCCAAAAGGTTGGTCGTGGGTTCCTTTGAACGTCCAAACCAAAAAGGCGAAGCGCTCGCCCTCAGCGCCCACGCCAGCCCGCCCCAGGATCAACACGGAGGAGGTAAATCACGGTTATCACTGGTGTAGTGAGGCGCCTGGGGTCGGTTATCACTGGTGTAGTGGGTTCCTTTGAACGTGGATATGTTCTAGGTGGACTTTGGGTTAATTATAGGGGATTTATGATCTTGTGTTTCCCACCTTGCCATGAGCCAACGATGGGAGTTAGGTTAGTGTATGTTTTTAGAAGGATTGTAGGGTTAACCTAACCTAGGTTAATTTGGATGTAACCTTGATCCAAATTCCTTTTGGATTCCGGAGCTAATCAGGTTATGGGGTGGGGTAAGGGATTATGTCTAATATCGATTGTTGAGTTAATCCGGATACGACTTGGTATCCAGTCTAGTTAGTGTCATTTGTTATGATAGCTTATACTATATTTCTTGATACAAGTCATTGATTTGATACGAGCACCTGAGCGCGAGGTTTCTTGAATACGTTTTACATTTAAGGCTGGTACTTTTTACTTGATTCTTCTAGATTCGTTCACCTTAAATGCATAGTTGTCTTATTGTCTAAATAGGTTGTTTTACCTTAAATCTATTCTCTTTGTTTTTACTGCTTGATACTTATTCTTGCCTGACCATTGAGTAATAATTCAAAATGTTCAATTATACAGTCTCATCTCTTAGTTTCTGATCTAAAAAGTACCGCGTGTATGCGTGTATTATAGAACTATTATTTAGCCTATCTAGGGTTTGGTTGACATTAGATAAACCCTACCTGGTATATTAATGCATGTTTATTTACTTTGGTGTTGATTGTGTTTTGTATCGTATTGATTGCATGTTTGGTTTGATTGAGGTCATGCATATTAGTAACATGCACCATAACATTATTTGCATGTCAACTATCACTAGCTCCCTTGTGGTTGAGCTAGGTCGTCGGTTATATTTCCTATTGTGTCACTCTCAGTTGAGTTATATGCAGACAGTTGTTTCTTCCTAGCTTTTGGAGTCCTCACAGGATTTTCGGGGTTTTATAGCCACATGTATTACAACTTTTCATACAGGGTCACAAGTATTGTGGTGTATCTGCATAGCCACAGATTTTGGCTCTTGTATTATGTCCACCCAACCTACCCAATATAGTGGTGGTTGGTGTGTGAACAATGCAAGTCATCACATCATATGCATATTGTGCATTGTACATTTGCTTGTGTTTGCTATATTATATTTGTTTGAGCTTTGATTGCTGCACTTGATTTACATACATATTCAATTATGGTTTGCATTTATTATATAATCTAGATCTACTCGGTAGTACTAGCAGTTTACTGAGGTATTAAGGGGGATTTCTGATCATGCCCACAGGTGTTACATGAGTTTTTAGGTATGTTTATTTGTACAGATACATTGGATATATGTTCTTTATTTTAGAGATTGTATATCTTTATTTCTTTATGCTTGTTTTGCCCTTTTATGTATCATGTATTTGTCTATTCCTAAACCCGTTCCGCCCTGAACTCACCATCGTTTGATTTCCTTTTTGTTTCAGGATGTTGATAACGGTGTCTCGTGCAGTCAGAAGAAGATCCACCAGTCAGTCCCTTAGCGTCGGTGATTATTTCATATTTTCCGGAACTTCTATTTATTTTCGATGGACGTATTACAATTCTTATTTCGTCAATATACTTGCTTTAGTTTATGATTTTAGAGTTATGATTTTGTCTTTATGGATTTGGTACGTATATCGTCGGACTTTTGTGTTGTCGCATTTATTATTCGAATTTTATTATCCTTAGAAATTATTATATTATTATTAATTGTGTGGTTGTAATTGTGTGAATGTCAGCCGAGTGTAGTTGATCTAATTATACATGTTGAGACGTTTATGTATAAGTTTCATATTGTCTGCCGTACAAGGGAGATGTTCGATTTTCGAGTGAGCATGGACCTCTGCAGGCGTGATATTTAATCGGAAGAATCAATGAATTGAACATGACTGTTCAAGTTATTCTTTTCATTTACTTCACAATGGAACGTAATATGATATCGGAGAGATGATCGATTAATGATCAATCACACTCATTGGATTTATAGAATTGTTTATTTTAGTTGGACAATATGATCGTTTGAGTATATATCTTGACGAGTAAGAGAAACTAGATTGATTTTTGTATAAGTTTAACAGAAATCAAATATTAGATGAGAATGATCTTTCACGGGTTATTCTCTTGAAGTAATCATTCGATTCATACCAAGCATGATCTTTCTCTGCTAAGTTGGCTTTGTTCCAATGAGCAAATCATTTAAAAAAATCTTTATATATATATATATCAAGACTAACAAAACACTTGTAAAAATGTACTAAAGTTTGTACCAACTCTTGACTCTATGCGGAATTAAAACATGCGGAATTAAAACATGCGCACGATTTTGCTCTCCTGCAGACCGTGATGTGTGGACTTCCCGTGGGACCAGACACCCAGACCGATCAGGGCTTTCCCTGATTGGTCTGGCGCCTCGGTCACGCACGCGGTCCGCACGAAGCGGTCCGTAGGAGAGCAGAACTATATATATATAATTGGTTATATTGTTAAAGTTAAATTTTCTAAAGATTTTATTACTAGGATCATACCTCTAATTGGGTTATAATGCTCAAGCTAAACAAAAATTAAAGACGAATAAATTTTAGGAGTTAACGAGATATAGTAATGTGTATGTTTAGTTCAAGATTATCATGTATAATCTTAGTTATATAATTACTAGTTAATCACGTAACTGTAGTTATGGGGAATCAAACATAATCTGATGTTGTTTTGTTCAATTTTCTTAGATAATCAAATAAAATCTTGTTTGTTTAAAGGTTTTAATATATAACCTAGTCTAACATTTGATCGTATTATTCTTAGTCCAATCTTAAACACGATAATATTGTATGTTAGTCTAAATTAAAAATACAAAAATGATAATATTGTATACTTATTCATTATATTTATTTTAACTTTAGAAAATTAAAATATCAAAATATTATAATTTTTTTTTAGAGAGAAAGATAAAATATTATAGATGGTCAAGAGAACTCGGAACAATCCAAGAAGGAAAGCCCTCGTCAAACCAGGACTTCAGAGAAGGATAAGAAAGAGTGAAATGAGCATGCTATGAGCCAACTTATTAGCTGCTCGTAGAGTCTTACCTATGTTCGATGGGGCCTCAAACGAATAATAAAAAACAACCTTTTCTTGCAGTAAACAACAATAAAGTTTAGTTTGCAGATAACAAATATACTAAATACATTGCGTCGTGCGATTAAGTCACGCGAGCGGAAGTTGGCCGTTGGGCGGTTTCGCTTACGACAGCTAGACACCGTGCGAATCAGTGCGAATAGGTTGCACGAATAGTCATCGTTGCACGATTAGGGTGTAGCTAGTGTCATGTGTTATAGGACGAAGAAGAAAGTCGTAGAAGAAGATTAGGATCACCTTTTGTTCCGTGGACCTAAAGTCACAAATTGCAGGACGAAGAAGAAAATCAGAGAATAAGATTATAATTACCTCTTGTTAAGTGGATCTGTACCTTGGTTGAAAGAACGCTAGAGAAGAAATCACGTGCAAAGAAAAGTCATGTGTTGGTGCGTGTCTTCGAGTCGTGAGGATAATATTTTGTTGATCCATGCCTTTGGCTTTTTTAGACATAATTAAAAAAAAATCCCCTAGGAAGGCTAGGCCCTGAGACAGTTGCCTATCTTGTCTTATGGACGGTATGATCCTGATTGCTCGGTTAACATGATTAATAGAAATGAAGATAGAACAAGCATGTAGAGATTGAATCTCTGCCAAAATAATGTCATTAGGATGATGATTCTCCAAAGTAGAAGTTATTGCTTGTACGGCTAAGGAAGAATCCAAAAAAATCAAAACCTCGTCAAAACCAACTTGCTTCATAAACGGGAGGCCATGAAGAATAACAAAAATCTCAGTAGATAAGACATTGCTTGGGTAACGAATACCAGAGGCACGTGCAGCTCGGACAAAATCATCATGATTTCAAATTAGAGTAATGATTGGGACAGTAAATTTGGGACAGTGAATGACGTACAATTAATGTGTACACGTCCGATCGCCGATCGGACACCACCGATGGCCTCTGATTATTGTTCTGAATCAAACTATACCTTCGGAGGACGGTGAACTCGTCAGGATCGCCGGCAACGGTGAACCTATCGAAATCGACGGTCAATGATGCAAGATCGCAATTGCGGCGATCCCCGACGGGTTCACCGTGCCCCCCAGGGTATAGTTTGGTTCGGGGCAGCGACCGAAGGCCGCCGGTAGTGTCCGATCGACGATCGGACGTGTACACAAGAATTGCCACGTCATTCACTGTCCCATTCACTATCCCAAATTCACTGTCCCTATCATTACTCCTCAAATTATATACAGCACCCACACTAAAGCAATCTCTCTTCGCATGAAATCTCGCACCGACGTCCAGCTTGAAATAAATAGTTATTATTAATAATGATATATATAAATAAACAAAATTAGATATATATATTTTTTCAATTTGTTTAAATAATTTTATTAGGTTAAAATTAAGTTTATTTAATTTATCTTAATTATAATCGATTTAATTTATTAAAATTTTATTTAAAATACTAAAGTTTAAAAAAAAAATCATTCTTCTCCTAGCCGTCAGCGACGCCCATCACTTGCTGCCACCTTCGCTCTCGGCTCTGATTGCTCCAAGGATAATCTTGAAAAAAAAATTTCTTAACCTTCGAAATCGAGAAAAATTAAACCAAGGCAGACCGAGGTATATCGATTTCGTGTTAGTTGCCCCAATTGATAATGTTAGCTAACATTTCAAAATCGAGAAACTCTGAAATTGAAGAAAACCTCGAATCAAACATGATTATCATGAATAACTAAAGTTTATATGCGATAACCTTGAACCAAACACGCTGAGGATTTATATTTGAGGAAATATATAATTTTTAAAAATTTTAAAAATATAATCAAGCGCCTGAATTGAATCCAAGCTCTTCGATTGGCGTCGTGGATGCTACTTTAGCGCAGTGTATATATATATCTAATTCGAATATTCTGCGAGACTTAAAAAACGCTTTCATGCGCGACAACTACGTGCTGGATTTTTTTCTTTTTATTTTTTTAAAATTCAACATTTTCTCTTCGTCTCCTCCCTCGAAATCCTGCCCGTGTTCCTCGCACCCGCCGTGCCTGGTCACCCACCCGTTGGTGGCTGCCTCCAGCCGCCGGCCCATCGGCGGCGGCCACCGGGACATCGGCGGCGACCGCCGCGCTGAACCAAAATATAGCCATAGGGGGGAGGTGAACCATGAGTGTATCGCATCCGGATTCCGCCGTTGTTGAACCCTGGCTGGTTAGTGGCCGAATTGTGCTCGGAATCCGGCCACAATTTGCTGCTAACTGGTCGCGATGCGTGCGACTGTGATCCTGGCCTGATTCTGGCCGGGATTCTGGCCGCAACCCGTCCAAGGGCCGGCGTCGACGGGCAGAAGTCTGGCGCTAAATGGGAGCGTGCGCCAGGCGGCGGGCGATGGGCGACGTACTGGCGACGAGCGGACTCGACACGCGCAGTGGCGGAAAAAGACGAGAAAATGTTGAGTTTTTAAAAAAAAGAAAAAAAATTGTTAACTTGGGAAAATTTTGATTTCGAAAAATATATATATATAAAAAAAACAGAATCCATGCATGAGGTGCCAGCGAGGATGTCGCACATCAGCGTGCGTGCGTGCGTCCGTGTGTAAAAAGTTCTGATCATCTGCGGATCACAACGTCAGACCGATCAGGGAGTTCCTTGATCGGTCACGGCGACCGATCAAGGAACTCCCTGATCGGTCACGGCGACCGATCAAGGAACTCCTTGATCAATCTGGGGCTTTGATTCGTATGGGATGTCTGCACAGCATGTCCGCAGGTGATCATATTCGTGTGTATATATATATATATATATATATAATATATATATATATATATATATATATATATATATATATATATATATATATATATAGTTTGGTGGACGTACTGACATAATTTTTTATTTTTATATATTATATATATTTGAATTTAAAATTTTAAAACTAAGTTACAATAGATTTAAGCATATAAAATTTTCTTTTTATAATTTAAGCTTTCCTATTAGATTTCTTGGGTTATAACGTTCAACGTACAAAATTGTAGATGTTTATTAGGACCTTAGTCAATCTCGAGTTCATAAGTTCATTGATATCTCTGCCAACTTCATCATCTTCCTTGCGACACTTGATCAATATCATTAATAATACCTCAACGATAGTCCAACTCTCACTAATTTCAAACGGACAATATACATATTATTTTTAATTGAATTAGCATTACATTAATATCTTTTAATAACAATTCTTGATAATTAAAATAAAATAAAATTTGCAAACCTAATAATATAGATTAAAGAAAATTTAAATCAATACTTTTAGAAGGTATTTCTGCAATGTTAACTTATAAAATCGGCAATAGAAATAAGATTCTCTTTTTATAAAAAAAACTTATAAAATCGGCAATATACTTTTTATTAGGTACCCTCTTGTTTTTTTCAAAAATTAATTTATTAACATTTTTTGCCTTCGTTAGTTTAGCCGAATATTACGGATCGCTATTTTTTTCCCGTTATTTTTTCATTTTTTTCGACCGAGAAGATATATATATATATGTAGTACCAGTTTAGGGGTTATGATCGCTGCGGTCTTTTACTATGGAAAAAGCGGTGGAAGAAGCGCGGCGCGCGTACGACGACTTCGTGGCGGCGATGGCGGCGGTGGTCGAGGCGAAGGTGGCGGCCTGCGGCGAGCGCACGGCCGAGACTGAAGCGGCCCTCGAGCAGATTGGGTACCGGTACCAGAGCTTCCTGTGCACGCTAGACGCGCCGGAGGCGACGATCGACACTACGAGGCAGAGGTTCACGGCGGAGCTCGGCGGTGTCTTCGTCTCCAAGTCCGCCGCGGGGAGGTTGCCGCCGGTGCTAGAGAAGGCGGCTGCGCCATCGACTTGCTTGCGGCGGAAGGACGCGGTCTCTAGAATCAGAGGTCGCCGAGTGGCGGCGCTGGCGAAGTGGCTGCGTCCCCGCCGGTGAACGACTACGATGCGAAATCTTCGGCGCTGGCGAAGTGCCTGCGTCCCTCCAATTAATTCATTTTTACTCTTTGTAATTCACCTCCACAGCCGCAGGATTTAACATGATGAATCGGTGGGTTAATTATGACCGTTCAATACGGACATAGATTGTCCTTCACGGATCATATCTTGCCCGTGGTCCTTTGGAAGGAACGAACAATTAAACAAAAATTAAAGAGGTGAAAACATGACTCGCGTGCGTGCGTGTGTGTTCGTCTTTCCCTGTGACTATGCGCGACACCCAACTCTAATCGATTCATCAATCGATTGGTAAATCGATTGAGACGCCTTGTAATCGAGGCACCCGTGCTCGTCCGACCGCCCAGCGCCGACGACCTCCAACCGCTTAGTCTAGACCTAAACTATAACGAGGAGGAAGGTGAACCTAGGGGAAGGGGACTGTATTTCGGCCGGATTGTAGCCGTGAATCTATCTGCAATTAATTGCACGCTATGCCACGATTCGATTTAGGAATCTATTTGAGATGTTGTGATACACCTCAAATGATTGGTGAATCGATTTGACGCGCCTCAAATCGATTCATCAATTGATTGGTGCTAATCTCCCAATCGTGTGTGTGTGTGTATTGTTCGTCTTCGCGTCTGTGACTATGCACGACACCCAACTCTAATCATTCATCAATCGATTGGTAAATCGATTGAGGCGCCTTGTAATCAAGGCACCCGTGCTCGTCCGACCGCCCAGTGCCGACGGCCTCCAACCGCTTAGTCTCGACCTAAACTATAACAAGGAGGAAGGTGAACCTAGGGGAAGGGGACTGTATTTCGGCCGGATTGTAGCCGGAATCTATCTGCAATTAATTGCACGCTATGCCACGAATCGATTTAGGAATCTATTTGAGATGTTGTGATACACCTCAAATGATTGGTGAAACGATTTGACGCGCCTCAAATCGATTCATCAATTGATTGGTGCTAATCTCCCAATCGATTGGTGACCCTCCCAATCGATTGGGAGATGGGCACGCATGGGGGCACGGGGTATATATATTCATATCTATATAGTTTTGATATGTCACACCCTCTTACCCTGCACACTCCGTGAGCACCTCAAAAAAATTTCGTTTTGAATTTTTTTTTTTACTAAATACCATAACCCAACACCTAAACCCTAAAGATTAGCGTAATCGGGATCAAACTAGTATGCATTGTAAATTTTGATTTATTTGCAATGTCATACGTCTCCAACCCTACATTCCATAAATGGTTCGGCTTTGCTATCAAAGGTTGTAAAAAATATATATATACCTTTTTGGATTTTGAGGATCTGGAATAACCCATGTTAGAATCATGAATTTATTTTTCATACACATCCACGAAGGTAAGTTATATGGTTTTAATATAACTGGTCAAGATGAGTATTATTATTCATAACTTTCAAATAGCTGAAGTCCATATTCGAAAAGTCCAAGTTTCATATTATGTGGTTCATTGCAAAGGAAAAAAATGTTCTATTAAGATGTTCCATGCATGAGAGTCACAAGGATGACATATTATTTCTTCTTTGTGTACATGGTTTTGATCTCACCTCATGTGGCTTGCTGTTGCAGTAGATGCATCTAAGCAGTAGAGCTTAGCAGTTAACGGGAAATAAAACATTGCTTTCAAGGGAATATTTTTTTTCCTTTCTTCCCAGCCATGCAACTATTATACTTATAACGAGGGTGATTACACATTTTGCATTCCATCAGATCATTATTTTCATTCCAAAAGATTATACAATTTTTGATACAACAATAAATCTTCTCTACTGTAAATCTAAATCTCTAATCAATTTTTTTATATAGTAGAAATTATCAGTCATGCATTTATCAGCGGGAAACAACTTTGACATCAATTGACACATGATATCATAACATCATTCAAAGAAATAATGTTTCACATTAATTTTCAATAATCTTACAGTAGCTAATATTCGAGAATGACCAGAAAGAATGTCTTCTTACAAGTCATTTTCACTAGCCTTCAACATGTCATTCATTTTCTGAATTTCAGGCATCGGTGTTTCCTCTATATTTAATTGATCATAAGTATGCACGGGATCGAATGGCTATTTAAAGGGGGTGAATAGACGTCACTCGTCAACTCTCTAGGTTTCTCTTCCTATGCTGTTAGTAGCGCAAGCGGAAATACAATTTAACTAAACTAACACAAGGAGAGATAAATCGATTTACGTGGTTCGGAGATGACGCTCTTAATTTTAAAAATTTTAAAATATAATTTCAAATTAATATATGAAATTATCTTTTTTTGAATTTCATAAATTATTTAAAAAAGTTTTAATTTTAAATAAAGATTTATTTTTTTTAAAGATTTGTAATTATATATTTATTTTTTGAATTTGTGTTTTTAAGATTTGTAATTTTATTTTTTGAATTTTTAGAATTTGAAGGATAGGAATTTAAAATTACTAATAAGTTTTGAAATTATTTTCAATGTAAAAAGAAAAAAAGAACATTAACGTAATTTAATTTTGGACTTCACCAAATCAATAAATAGTTAATTAATAAAGGATCCAGATTCATAATTAAATAGTAAGATAATATATATATATATAAATAAGCATAAATTTTATTTCATAAGAATTTATTTAGTTAAAATTTGAAATTTAAATTTTAGAATTTTAAAAATATAATAATTTTTTTGAATTTGATAAATTATTTTCTAAAATGTTAATTTTAGATTAAGATTTGAATTTTACTTTTTAAGATTTGTAATTATCGTTGTATCATTTAAATTTGTGTTTTGAAGATTTTGATTTTATTTTCTAATTTTTTAGAATTTGAATGATAAGAAGTTAAATTTATAATATGTTTTAAAATTTATTTAAAAAGATAAAAAATGAAATTAACCTAATTTAATTTTGGTCTTATCTTATATTTATTATCATAATTTTTTTAAAAAAATACTAAAAATGTTCTACTTAATTTTTCATTTTAAATTATTCTTTTTTATTAATTTTAATAAAATTTATTATAAATAAGAGTATTTTAAAATGAAAAATGGGATGAAGTACTCTTTTAATATTTTCAACGTAATTTTTTTTAATGAATGAAATTAAATATTACTTTTTTATTTTTGCTATATATATATATATTGATTGCATTGATATTTTTTAAAACAATACTTAGATGATTAAGATAAAACAAATTTGCAAACCTAATAGATAAGGGGAAGGGAAACTAAAATTAATATTTGTTAGATGGGTATTTCTGCAATATTAACTTTCTAAAAACGGCAAACTACTTTTTATTTTCTCCCTTCTTATTTTATTCAAAAATTTATTAATTACCATATTTTTTCTTCGTCAAGTTTAGCCGAAAATTATGGATCACTATTTTTTCTTTCAATTTCTTGATTTCTTTTCGATCGAGAAGATATATAAAATGTCAGTGTAGGAGTTGCGATCGCTGCGGTCATTTTCGATGGAGAAAGCGGTGGAGCAAGCGCTGCGCGCATACGACGATTTCGTGGCGGCTATGGAGGCGGTGGTCGAGGCGAAGGCGGCGGCCGGTGGCGAGCGCACGGCCGCTGCGGACGCAGCCCTCGAGGCGTTCGGGGACCGGTACCGGAGCTTTCTGTGCGCACTGGACGCGCCGGAGGCTATGGTCGACGCCGCGAGGCAGAGGTTCACGGCGGAGCTCGGCGGCGGCTTCGTCAACGAGTCCGCAGCGGGGAGGATGCTGCCGGTGCTAGAGCGGGTGGCGAGGGCCATCGACTTGTTCGCGACGGACGGCCGCGTCCTGCAGAATCAGACGTCGCCGAGTGGAAGCGCCGGCGAAGTGGCGGCGTCCTCACCGGTGAACGACCACGATGCGAAATCCTCAGATACGTCGTGAATAAATATCGCAATTAATTTCTTTGTTTTCTGAATTTTTCTAGCCGTAGATTTGCATGAAATAATCTTTGGGCGATTGATATTAATTTAATCTGATGAATCAGTGGGTAGATCCTGATCGTTCAATTCGGACAAAAATAAACGAAAATTTAAAAATGGGAATTAACATGAGTGAGTTCTTCATAATCATTGCCCTTATGTTTTTCAAATATTAATTTAGTTATCCATAATATCTAATTTTTCAACTTTGCAAGAAATTTAAATTTAATTTTTTCTAACATTTCTACTTTATCTTTTAATTTTGCATTCTCACCCTTAAATTTATCAAAATTTTCTACTAGGTATGCATATTTTTTCTTTGAATTTATATACTTTGTCCTAGTTTTACAAAGAGATCTATTTAGAATTTTAATACATTCATATAGTTGGTCTGGAGGAAGCTGTCATACCTCAATTATCATATCGGCCTCATCAGTAGATGCCCCCTTTCATCGGTGCTCTCTCCCGAAGTGGCTTCATCGTTTCTGTTGGGTTTTAGGCCGTTGGATGGTGCGCATAGAATCTATCCGTTGCCGTGTCCCCGGATTAAAATTTCATTAATTGAAATTAATCTGGACACATACGAAACTTCCAAGCGACCATTTCGTTGTAGTGCTAATGACTTGAGCGATCACTTGAACAAACTTGTTGTTCAAGCAATTTGACTCTTCTAGTCGGTTAGCCGCGGAAAAGACAACGACGTAAGATCGCCGATTTTGTGTTTTACAATCGGGGTCCAAGTTAATTAATGAATAATTAACAACAACGAGGAAAGATAAAGAACAAGAATGAATAAGATAAATTCATATCTCTTGATCTTCTATTGTATGACCTCCCTCTTCTTGGGTGTCGTATGGGTGACGATCTCCCAAGAATTGAGACCTCCTAGACCGCACTTCTCTTTCTCTCTTGCTTGCGCCAATCCACAAAGGAAGAAGAAACTTTCTTCCTCTCCTTTGTGTCGCCGGCCACCACCTCTTCCTCTCCTTCTTGTTGCGCCACCGACCACCACCTCCACGGATAAAGATCCTCGCCGGCCACCAAGGAGAATTCTCCTTCCCTTGCTAAAGCCGACCACCAAAGGAAACAAAGGGAGAGGTGTCTTCCTTTATGCACCGCCCAACCCTAAACCCTAGGGTTTTGACGCCGGCCAAGAGGGAAGAAGAGAGGAGGGAAAACCAACAGATTAAACCAAAGAGTTATAAAACCAAAGAAGTTATTATTTTGGGTCTAGGCTTCATGAGATATTTATAGACTACAATAGGGACTATGAGGAGGAGTTGGTTCTTGGCCACTTAACGGATTTTTTTAGCCACAAAAAATTTTTAGCCACAAAAATTTTTTAGCTACAAAAAATTTTTTAGCTACAAAAATTTTTAGCCACAAAACCGGATCCGTTAATAATGATCCAATCCACTAAAGGATCATTATTGAATTACCTCACCAACCCCTATAATAAAATATGAGCTCCAATATATTATTTGTACAAAATTCTCCCGTGTTTAAGATATCGCATATCCGTTAATTAATTAATTAATCTGACAATTAATTAATTAACTTCTAACTCCATGAGTAGTACCACTCAACCTTACTATCATGCCGGACCAAGTCCACCTGCAGGGTTTACATGATAAACTTTATGAACTCCTCAAGGGGACATCATTATCCTAAAATAGGACACGGTTTCCTCCTATAATCAACGACACACCATGTAAATAATACTATTTCCCAATTTACCGAGCCTATAGATTTAATGAATAAACCTCGCCCACTGGTAAATCAAAGAAATAAATAGTAAGTACATGTGCCCGTTATTATATCGGGATTAAGAGCATATACAAAATAATATCTTGAGGTCTGATTCAATTATATAGTCAGTATAAATTGAATCACCTTAAAGTTGGTTCGTTCAATACACTCAGAGTGTACTAGTGTAACTCTATGGTCAAGACAGACCATATCAAATTACACTATAACCATGCCAATGGTTTGTCCAAGACCATTTAGGTTGTGAGTCTCTTCTTATACTCTATAAGGGACTAATAACATGATCTTTTGTGTGACACTACACGCCATGTTATCTACAGTGTAAAGTATTAGACAACATGCGCACACATATATACAGATATAAAATGCAATCATGATCATGTGATTCTTATTCCAAAATGTAGATGTTCATACAAAAAGGCTAGACTCTTAGTATACATCCCAACAGTTTCTTCATAGTGACTTGCCATTAGTGTTATTCCGTCGTACTTCTCGAGCTCAGACTCTTATGATGATGACTCATCTCATGTTATTTTGAGGTTTTTTTGCTTGAATCATCTTGACCCGTTGCCTTTTTTCCTTCCCTTTGCTTTTCAACTTTAAGCAGTTATCTTTTATGTGTCCTTCTTCATCGCAATTATAGCACCTTATTTTTCTTTGCCCTCGTAGAAGCTTCTTGGCTCATGACTTATCAAAATTATTAGATTTAAATAACTTTGAAAATTTTCTTACCATATAACTATGTTAGCTTTTTCATCTTCGTCAAAGGATGTGTCTGAATTTGATTCATCCTTCTTGACTTTCAGTGTTAGGTTCTAATTTGGCTCCCTTCTTTTCCTAAGCCTACATATCTAAGACTCGTGTAATTCAAAAGTAGAAAATAAACTTTCTAAACTATTTACCTCGAGATCTTTGGAAACGTAGTAGGAGTCTACTATTGGCATTCATCTGGTGTTCTTAGGAATACATTTAGCACATACGTTAGTGAATCCTGATTCGCTACCATGTCTCCGAGGTTGTTGAGTCAGATGATCAGCTCCTTGATCTTTGCGTGCGATTGAATCACCGTTTCACCATTTCACCCTTCTCCATCTTCGAGGTCTTTTTATGAAGCTCTAAGATCTTCTCCCAGTGTTCTTTGGCAGAGTCATAGGCGCCAATTCGATTGACTTCTTGCGATGGTAGTACATTAAATAGATGAAACTCGAACTTACCATAAGCCACAAAATCTTCTCTTTGATTTTTGGTCCATTAGTATCTTTAATTTATCCTCCGTCTTCGTTCTTTGGTTCTTCAAAATCATATTTGATTATTAATAAAATTCAAAATCGGTTTTAAAAAATTCCTTGATCCAACACTTCCATAGCACGAACTCCCCCTTAAACTTTGACAGGTAAATGCTAGATCTGACCATCTTCTTATTGCTTTAGTCGGTAGTTAGTTCTTCTAAAGTGGTTGGGCTAGATACCAATTGTAAGATCGTGTCGGCTAGCTAGATGGAGTAAATAGCTCTAAAAATAAAATTAGGACCTTGTCTTACTTTCTACTTAGCAAGGACAAATACACATTAATTAATTAAAAAATAACATAAAAAATAATAAGAGACCGAAATTACTTAGTTACAACCTAGATAGTTTTTAATCCAAAAGAGTAAAAGTGCATTAGAAAAACTCCTTTTTCGACTAAGTCAGAGGTGAAGAAGTCTCTTACACCAGTTGAAAGTTCAGAAATCAAGTACAGCAAATGAGTACTGAGTGTTGTATTGAACTCTTAGCTTTAGGGTGCTATTTATAATGTTCTGGTCACAAATTACTGTTGATGATGTGGCTTTGGAGGCGTCCTCATAGTGACCCAAGGTGCCCTCAATGAGATAAAACCTCATCCTCATCGCAACAGCTATATAACGTGTCACGCCCCGAGACCCAGGAGCCGCTGATCCAATATAAAATCGGACAGCACCTCCCCTGTCCGGCGGACAATTTACACATACACACAGATAATATAACACAACCACGCAGTTTAAAGGGCCTCAGGCCTCAGATATATGCAGAAACAATAATTTTATGATTTTATCTATCGAAAACCAAATCCGGACTCACCTGAGCTGCCAGGGGGCAGGAACAAAGCCAAAACCGAACGAAGTCCAACATAGGACTCAAAAGTACAATACCTTCAAACAGAACGTGCATACATGTTCAAAACATACAGCGGAAGCATAGGAATGCTACAGGGTCCATAACAAAACAAGGAAAACCAAAAAGGGCTCCTCGGGAGCTGGGGACTGGCGGCTCGGGATCTCCTCGCAGACATCAACCTGAAATAAATATATATGGCAACGGGGTGAGTCCATAGCTCAGCGGATACCCAAACAGATATGCATAGAAGGTTATACCAACAATAAGAGTTCAGCTAGTACAGACTCATATCAACCGAAGGGGAAAGACTAGCACTGAACAAACTGGGATAGATACATACCTGAATCCATCTAACCTGTACAGAGGGTAAGAAATACCGGTGGAATACTAGTAGACAGATAAGCACAGATAACAAGTCTCCAGTATATGCGATGTCAAACAAGTGCAGCAAATAAGTGCAGCAAACAATGCACGATGCAAAGTATGCACATGGTGCAATGACATGTGTCACCCCTGACACCAGACAGAATCATCGTACACCTGTCATAGGGACGTCTGAAAAGGTAGGGCTCTGACAACTGTACACCCTGCCATCACTGCTCCTGAGTGACCGGGTGGCCAGGATGCTGGCGGAGACCACGCTCCTAACCCCAAGCAATGGGGGAGTCAAGCTCTCATCTCCTCGTGGCTCAGTACGAGAAGGGATCCCTGCTTGCTACCACGCCCGCGCTCACCCTCCAATAGTGGCCGAACGGAGCAATACAGGGCAAATGCACACATCTACGGTATCCACTAACCCATGAGTGGCCGTGTGTGCCCGTCATGTACCGGAAGACGATTAGGCTCAACCACAAGGGAGTCGCTGATCGCCGGCATGCAATGCAAGGATGGTGTATGATAGATACACATACCTCCCTCTCAAGTCCTCAGTATACTATATCTCAGTCCGAAATCCTATAACAGGAAATACAGGTAACCTACAAGGTATACTGACCAGAAAACTACCCATCCCTCAAGGTCAAATGCAGGAGACGCTACCACGAGCTCTAGCATACCAATAGATATGACAATACCTGGGACTGTATGAAACTAACAGCAGAATAACTCAGGGATAAACAACAAGTATCCAGAACAGACATAATAAGCACGGATAAACAACAAATATCCAGAATAGGCATAATAACCAGGGATAAACAACCAATATCCAGAATAGGCCTAATAACCAGGGATAGCGTATAATCTTACTGCTATCTATAACAGACTATGCATAATCACATGACAATATCAAAAGAGATAAGTCAAAGGGTACCCGCCTCCAAATAGTAGAAGTCCGTATCAAAGAGGAGAACCACCCGTCCAATATAATCCGCAACCGTAATTGCATCAATGCCCTGTGTCAAGGACATATTTAATTAGCTATTACAAAAGATGGTAACTAGCTAATTAATTCCTAATCCATACTAAGATTAACCCAAGTATTCCTTTCTCATCTAACTACCTCTAATTAAATGGACAGATTCCTAATTACCTCCTGTAATTTAAGATTAAGTCCATTTTGTTTTATCCCACCTTCCAAATCCCTCAACTTAAATTATTAGGTTTAATTTCCATTAAACCTAAACCCAACCTAATCATCTTAGTACCGTGTGGCAAACACCACAAGATTCAAATACTAAAACGGACTCAATTCCCAATAGAGGTAAATTGCAAGATTTAAACATCAGCAATCTAAATCCACAACCATGTATCACAATACACTACACCAAACCTAATCCATACGAGATTCACATCTATTTCCATATCCACAGTTCCTATCCAAATCATATTCCAAGTTCAAGAATTAAATACAACTGATCACATCCCAAAATTGAAGTTAGAGATCCAATACAGAATTATCTCCAATACTGAAACCTAATCAGAGGGAAACAAAGTCAATTTATGGCTACCTGACAAATATAAACATAAGCCTCTTTACCTCAACATATCATTACACGGCAAAACCCATCCAAATCTGAATTACAAAGCAACCCATCCAAATCTGAATTACAAAGCAACCCATCCAAATCTGAATTGAGCTCACAGAGACCGAAACCACAACTAGCAACCCAGATAACAACCCTTACCTCAACTCCCTGGAGATCCGAAGCCAAGACCTCCTTCCCTGCTCCAATGGTAGGCCTTCACAGCAACAAAAGATGAGAGGAAACAGAACCCACAGAATCGAGCATCATCATCATCCGACTTCAGTTTCCAAAACCACAAAACCCTAGCAGCAACCAATAGTCCTGAAACCACACCGTAGTGTCAATTAACCTATACAAACCTCCCTCCGATCAAAGCAAAACTAATACATCCCAAATCCGAACTTAATCCGAATCAAAGGAAAACTCGATCGAATGGGAAAGCAACTCTATAGGAGGGCACGGGCTGACCTCACCTTCTCACTTCCAAAGCTAGGAGAGCTACACAGACTCTCCGGATGATCCATGCGTGATAACAGTGCCCGACCTTCTCCTTCGCAGCATCGCTTGGCTGGAGCAGGGCGTTTGCGTGCCGTTGTTCACCGGAGCTCGCCTGGATCGACTGCGTCGGCGAGGGCTCGCAGGAAGGAGCAGAAGTCGAGTCGATCGGGCGGTGGTTTCGGCTTCGTCTGCGGTGGCTGCGGCTTCGTCTGCAGCTAGGGCACGCGGAGGGGAGGAGTTTGCGGCCGAGGGCTTTAAACACAAAAAGGGGTGGCATTTTTACATTTTGGTCCAGTCACTTTCAGCCTAATCGCAAGAACACCCCTAGTGCTTTAATTCCTTACACATCAGCCCTTGAAACTTTTAGTTTTATTACATTTTACTCTCCGAAATTTTGTCTAAGGGCCCGATAAACCTAGGGTGTTTTCTGAAAAATTTTCTAGAGCGAAATAAAAGTGTCGGATTTAACATAACGGTTATTGTTCATTATGACGCCCTCAATCACACTCAGAATGCCAAGGTTACTATTCATCCAAGATGCCCTTAATCACACTCAGGGCGTCTCGGTTACTATTTATCCCAGGCTCCCTCAATCACACTCAGAACGCCCTCAACACTATTCATCAAAAAATGGTTTTCTTTCATTAAGCATTTTTTGATCCGACCGCTTTGGTGATGCTTGGCTGTCTAGATTGAGCTCACCCAAACCAAACTCTGGCTTTCTCCTTGAGCAGGCTTTTTCCTCGGATTCTCATCCCTTGGATGTGTAACCAACGCACTTCTCGCTCCACCGGTGAATTCTTTCGCAACTCTTCGTCCCTTGGATGCACCAATCCCATCGACTCACTTTTCATGTCATCCTTCTCGTTCGTTGTATCTTCCACTCAACTTCTTATGTTCTAAGTTCCTGCATACTTAGACACAAGAGATCAAAAATACATACGATCTAACTTGACTCTGTTGATTACATCAAAACTAACCCGGGATACTTACAGATAAATCATACATGACATTGTCAAAAAACTTACCTTGTTGAAACTACTATTCCTACAAAGCCTCCTCTTATAGACCCACATCATCCACTTTATCGTGCTCATCTGTTGATGCATAACCAACCAAACCCGCACTTTGGCGTATAGGGTCATTCCGATCGGACATGAAAAAAAAGTGATCAAATGTCTCATCCACTCCTTAACAGAAGGGACACGTTTTGCATTACACGTAGGATTATCAATCCTTGCTACATAAGGAACTCGATAAGGTCTATCTAGGTAATGAATTTGACCTTGGGGATTCAATATTAGTTTGGTCCAACTTAATTAATCAAGTTTGATTAAGGACCCATGCTTGGACATAGTTTCTAGCATTTCGATTGGCAATTGACAGGTAAGATTTAAATCTAAATTAGCCATGTAATTAGGTCCTGATCGATTGTATATGACCCTTTATTTTCCAAGTATCATATCAAAATATTTGGAACCCTCAGTAAACCATTCCAATGATTTTTTTTTTGTTCATTAACTTAACTTTTCAATAGGGCTTTCTCTTCCTCAAAATGTTGAACTTGAGTTGAGGTTCCCTTTTGAAGATGGTCAATTGTGGAACTTAGATTAGTCTCCTCCTTAAGGTATTCAATTTCCTTAATGAGTTTCCCAGCCCGAATATTAGACTTAGCTAATTCTCTAGTTACGCAAGAAATCACGTTATATACATTTTCAACTAATTTACGACTTACAGTGGAGTTTGAACCTTCTGAACTACATACCAATTCATGGCTTGATTCGGACTCGTCTTCATATATGGTCTCAAACTCGTCTTCAGATTTGGTCTCACCAACGTGAGTTTGTACGTATAGTGGCAATAAACTCGATTGAGTTTGTTCTTCTTCATCTGACTCTTTCGATGACTCAGATTATGTTGCTTTCAGGACCTTTGATGGGACAATCCTCTTTTTCTTTAGCATTTTGCGAACTAGGTTGACTAGTTCGGAGGTGAACTCTTTGTCATTGTCCGAATCTGAGTCATCTTCCGATTCATCTTCGAATTGGTGCAACTCTTCGTCCCTTAGATGCACCAATTCCATCGACTCACTTTTCATGTCATCTTTCTCGTCCGTTGCATTTTCCACTCAACTTCTTATGTTCTAAGTTTCTGCATACTTAAACAGAAGGGATCAAAAATACATAGGACCTAACTTGACTCGGTTGATCACATCAAAACTAATCCAGGATACTTACAGATAAATCATACATGACATTGTCAAAAAACTTACCTTGGTGAAATGACTATTCCTACAAAGCCTCCTCTTATAGACCCATATCATCCGCTTTATCATGCTCATCTCTTGATGCATAACCAACCAAACCCGCACTTTGGCGTATAGGGTCATTCCAATCGGGCATGAAAAAGTGATCAAATGTCTCATCCACTCCTTAACACAAGGGGCACGTCTTGCATTACATGTAGGATTATCAATCCTTGCTACATAAGGGACTAGATAAGGTCTATCTAGGTAATGAATTTGACCCTTGGGGATCTAATATTAGTTTGGTCCAACTTGATTAATCAAGTTTGATTTAAGGACCCATGCTTGGACTTAGTTTCCAGCATTTCGATTGATAATTAACAAGTAAGATTTAAATCTAGATATAGCCTGTAATCAAGTCCTGATCGATTAATTGTATATGACCCTTTATTTTTTAAATATCAAGATATTTGGAACCCTCAGTAAACCATTCCAATGATTTTTTTTTGTTCCTTAACTTTTCAATAGGGATTTCTCTTCCTCACGATGTTGAACTTGATTTGAGGTTCCCTTTTGAACATGGTCAACTGGGGAACCTAGATTAATCTCCTCGTTAAGGTATTCAATTTCCTTAATGAGTTTTCGAGCCCGAATACTAGACTTAGCTAATTTTCTAGTTAAGCAAGAAATCACGTTATATAAATTTTTCAACTAATTTAGGACTTACAGTGGGGTTGGAACCTTCTGAACTACATACCGATTCGTGGCTTGACTCGGACTCGTCTCTTTAGATATAGTCTCAAACTTGTCTTCAGATTTGGTCTCGGACTCGGCTTCAGATTCGGTCTCACCAACATGAGCTTGCACGTGAAGTGCCAATAAACTCGATTGAGTTTGTTTTTCTTCGTCTGACTCTTTTGATAACTCAGATCATGTTGCTTTCAGGACCTTTGATGGGATAATCCTTTTTTTCTTTAGCATTTTACGAACTAGGACAACGAACTAGGACACATTGGATCCGATATGGGGATACTAGACCCAACATATAAGAAAACAAAAAAAAATATTTTTTTTTTCAAATTCTCTAGACCACCACTATGGAAGCCGAAATAAGTAATAGAGGACATATATATTAGGACTTCTTGTAATCTTAGAAATCTATGGACCTGAAATGGTTGAATATGAGGTCTTTAAGTCGATCATCCCTACGTTGGTTGATTCTTTCAATAGTATTTTAATACCTTTAGATAAGCCTAAAAACGTAATGGATAACATCGTTGGACTCTTTGCAGCTTCAAAAATCAAATCCACAAAACTTAAAATAAGTCTAATTGGACCTATCTAGACCAATCAATGGGTTTCGATCAAAATTTACTAATCGATCTAGAAACCTCATATTGCAATCATTTCAGATCCAGTATGTTTCTTAGATTACAAAGAATCCTAATATGTCCTCCATTACTGTTTCGACTTCTCTAGTGGTGGTTCAAAGGTTTTGAAAAAAAAAAATCTTTTTTTTCTTGTTTTCTCATACACTAGGTTTGGTATGAGTCCATATCAAGACCGAGCTGAAAAAAAATCAATTTTTCCAAAACCTCTGGATCACTATTATGGAAGACCAGAAACAATAATAAATAACATATTTAGACTCTTTGCAACCTTAGAAACACATAATAACTAAACCGTATATAATCTAAGACTTCTAGATCGATAAGTAAGTTTTGATAAAAATTCATTAATCGATTTAGAAATTATAAATTGTATCTATTTTAGATTATGTGAGTTTTTAAAGTTACAAGTGTTTAAAGAAGTTATCTATTACTAAACTGTTTTTGATTTTTTTTTATTGGTGGTCGAGTTATTTAAATAAATAAATTTGAGCAAAATAAAAATAGATACGTGAGAAAAAAAAACAAAGAGAGATTTACTTTACTATGGGAGAGAGACGGAGGGCGTAAACTGCCGAAACACTACTTTGTCTAATTATTATAGATTTTGCGCCTTTTGTTCTTTGTTGTGAAGTTTCGCAGGATGATGAAGTATGATCGTTTTAAAATGGCATCTAATCCTGTCCTCAACCTGAGAATAACAGTGTATATCTATTGTTAAACAGTATGACATCAATATGTATTCACAAAAGACCTGAAAATAAAGATCAAAGAGAATAGACAATGTCACAATCAAAATTAGAGCATCCGACACATACTCTTCGATGCTTAAATCAATTAAAAAAAATAAAATACTGATTAAGGGACCCAAAACTCCCCCTATCATTTATCAACATCCCATCATTTTTTATATCAACTAATCAAATTTTATTATAATTTGATTAAAAATTATTTAAATTTAATCAAAATTATTTTGATAATTATAACAACTCTTAATAAATAATATAATAGTATAGCAATCATCCATGACCAATTGTATCCACTATTTAATACCGTTATAACATTTCTAATACTAAAATAATTGTGATAATTTAATTAATTTGGATAAGTTGATAATTTTTTTAATATAAAAATACTTTATATATAATATTTTTAATAAATTAAATTAAATTATTTAAATATATTATAACAACTACGTGCGTCCTTTGACAATCGCTGTTCATGGAATGAAAACTAATTATTTTTATATGTATAAACTGAAGAATTAATTTCTATGTTGAAAATATTATCATCAAAAATTTATTGCTTCTTGTCATTTGTTTATTCTGTTCTTTTGTATAAAAAAAAAAAAAAAAAAAAAAAAAAAAATAAGTTATATCATCTGCTTCTTGCTCATTTTGTTATATTTCATGTTCCTTCTGTATATACTTTTTTTTTTTTTTTTTTTTTCGTGTTAAACTATTTACATTGCTTTATCAATTTTAGTATTTTATTTCAAAAAAAAGCATTTTATTATTAAATTTAGATGATAATACAAAAATGGACTTGTCACGTTTTTATTTTATTTTTTTCTTATATTATCTTGCTTTTTTTTAAGATGCAAATTAACATATGTGAATTCTAAACTCTAAAATTAGTTATCGAAAATAAAAATAACTTGACGGGTGTCACCCGGACTTACACCTTCAGTATGTTAGATGACAGTATAACTAACTGTACCACGGCACCAAGTTGAGCATTCTTAAAAAAAAAAATCTCCTATTAAGACATACAGTTTTTTCGATATATATATATATATATATTTATTTATTGAGGGCCTAATTCATGTGAATTGGGTATGTCGTTTAAACAAAAGCGAGAACATAAAACAAGCTACACTTGAAGGCACTTGCAGCGGCAACAAACTTGTGGATTGGGGTGAGCTTGTGGATATATGGCCATTGCGAACAAGCCATAAGTTTGTGGTTAGGCGTTGTGAGCTCACAGAGAGATACACTTAATCGAGTTTGCGACAATAACCGAAGGCATGCTCAGAGACGACAAAGTTGAGATTAGAGTCTAAGAGATGACGAAGTTGAGACCGGAGGAAAAGAGTACTCTTGGCTCATTGTTGGGCTCGTAATAACAATAACAAACTTTGACTTAGAGACTGTGGAGTTAAGATTAAGATGGGAAAAAAATCATTTCATCCTATTTCAAGTCGATTAAAATTAGATAAAATTTAAAAGGACATAACAGCGTTTCATCCTTTCATCAATTCATTTTTATTCTTAAAAAAAATTATTTTCCACGTCATAATTATTATAATATAATATTATCAATATTGATAAAAAAAATTAAATTATGTATATTGTAATATAGTTATATATGATTCATAATTGTATAATTTAATCTTGAAAGGATATATATCCAGTTGTTTAGAAGATTATAAATTTACTATAATAAAATAGAGATCAATTTCTAAATATATACTTCGAGAAAAAAGTCCCCCCACTCTCTATCCCCTTAATGAATTTATATATATATATATATATTAGAATCGTTATGAATGATAAACCTTATAAAATAAGGATATTTTCTAGGAGAGAATAAGATTACGATAAATGAAAAATATCTTTTTTACAATTCTAATAAATAGGCTTAATTTTTGCCTATTAAAATTCTATTAAAAATAAGAGTGAGAATTAATCAATTTTATAATATAATCAGGATTATATTATAATATTAATTATTTTTTAATATAATTTTAAAATTATAATATAATTTAATCTAATTACAAAAATCAATTAAAATATTATAATTTAGATTATAAAACTAAATAATATATAATCTAGATTTAATTAGATTATAAATTGAATTACATTATTACTCAACTTAATAAAATAAAATAGTAGACGGGCTGTGAATACTGCTACGTGACACCGTTTGGCTGGGCGCCACCACCAGCTCTGGTTTTAAAATATCGTGCCAAATCAACCATTCGATTTCCCGCCACCTAACACATCGGACAGTCCTCATCGTTCCATGGGCCCCGGCCCACGATCCCCATTGCTCTTGCCGAATCAAAACACGGCAACGCCGTTGTAGTCAACGGAACTTTCTTCTTGTCGTTTCCCGAAACCAAATCTCGTTTCCCTTCGTACCACCATTACCTCATGCCTTTTTTTTAATGGCGCGCACTTATCCCCTCCCCCAAGTCACCGGCGGAGAAGCGAAGCGCCCTTGAGCTCGATCGAACTCCGCGAAGAAGAAGAAGATTCGGTAGGGTTTCTACATCTACCGTCTTTAAATCGCTTAAAGCTTGCAAAAGTTTGAGCGATCTTACTTCAATGATCGAAAACCTCTTCTTTTTTATCTGGGTTTTTGGGTTTGTTTTAGTAAACAACCTGAGTTCTTCAAGTTTAGCTTACTTTTTTCTTGTTTTTTGTGCGTGCGATTGGTTTAGGATTGATGGCGAACATCGACATCGAGGGGATCTTGAAGGATCTGCCGGACGATGGGCGGGTGCCGAAGACGAAGATAGTCTGCACGCTGGGGCCGGCGTCGAGGTCGGTGCCGATGCTGGAGAAGCTGCTGAAAGCTGGCATGAACGTTGCCAGGTTCAATTTCTCTCACGGGACGCACGAGTACCACCAGGAAACCCTCGACAACCTCCTGATCGCCATGCATAACACCCAGATCTTGTGCGCCGTCATGCTCGACACCAAGGTTCGTTCTTGATCCGACGAAAATTTCCTGCAAATTTGTTCTTTTAGCTGGTTGATTACCTTGCCGAATAGCTTTAGCCTCTTCTGGATATTTCGTTGCTAGAGATTTAGAACAAATCGGGTTTATTTGATTTCAACAGATATGTTCTCGCTTAAAACTCATAGAGTTCAACCTCCCCCAACCTTTTTGGTCCTTTCCCCTTCACTAGGGCAGTGTTTGGATATCCTATTCTATGATACTTGCTAATTGTACTATTATACTCACCTAAGCAGGGAAGTTGGCCTTATCATATGAAGGTTTGGATGCAACTTGGTGAGTTTGCCTTCAGTTGCCTATTTGATTTCACTAGATTAATGGCCAAATGAGCACAAAAATAGCAGTTAGGCAAATTCCTAAAATCCCCTTCTTGTTTCAAACCAGCTAAAACAAGAGTCCTACCACGCCGAGTTAGGAAAGTCCTGGAATGTTGGTTGCCACTACAGTCTTTTTCTCAGGCAATCAGAGGTCAATTCACCTCTGTATTGGTGATATCGCTACAAAATAGAAAACAGGAGTGAACCTAAGAGCGCAGCCAATGAAGATAGCTCCATCATTACATACTTTCCTTTTAACAGTTTCCTTTGTATTTTGATTTTTAGCTGAATAAGGTGCCCTCTACACAGCTACTGCTAGCTTGCACATTTTTGTTTTTTTTTTGGACCATGATAACAATTTGTTGAAAGAAAACAATATGTTAGATATTATTTCAAGCATAAGAAGCAGAGCCTTGGCGCAACGGTAAAGTTATTGCGATCTTGTGGTCACATATTCAAGTTGGTGAAACAGTCTTTTGGAATGCAAGGTAAGATTGTTTTTAGTCCGACCCTTCCCCGGAACCCATCTTGGTGGGAGATTCATGCACCGGACTATCCTCTGTCTTTCTTTTTACTTGCATGGCTATTACAGAAGACAATCTTGCAATATCAAACTCATTATGGTGGTCAATGTTCACTGCCAAGTGCATTTTGTATTACCGATCTCTCTACGGGTCCATTATTTTCCAGTACTATTTATCTACAAACTTTGATTTGCAAATCACCATTGATGTTGTGAGCTCAGTTGCTTAGGTAGTTGAGGAGCTTATTATGTTCTTTACATCATTCTCGTAGAAGAACAAAAAAAATTGTAGGTGAATAAGCAAGCATCCAATGTGCACTTGACCATTTTATGTTCTAGCTTCCTAATCATGCCTCTGAAAAAAAATGATTTTTCTGAAGGGCTTTGCTAAGTATTTCTTATTTTGAAATTTTAATCTTGAGAAACAATTAGATGATTATATTTTGTTAGGTGGCAAAAATTATTAGGATATTACCCAGGTAGTCTCATCTATCTATATTTATTATTCATTAATCTTAAATTACAAGCAAGTTCTTAGAATTATATGATATTTATAGTTAGGTCTCCAACATATAGTCGGTTAACGGTTGTTCTATAAGTGTTCATCTTCGCTTATTAGTATCTTCTTTTGTTTTGTACTGTTTATAATAGAGCTTTCTAGAAGGTCTTTGGAGGATAGCAGAATCCAGTCGACTTATAGACTTCCCAGTCTGGAAGAATATGATTTAGCACTTCTTTTCAGTTGACCTAATTGTTTCGATAATGTGTTTAATTCAAAAACATTATGACATAATAAATGTCACACAAAAATCCATGTTGTTCTATCGTTAGTGCTTCATCCTGTATTGCAATTTGTGATTGTTTAGTTCCTCGTATCATACTTTAATTACGGATTTCTTTCAAATATTGTACTAACATATTTAAATCCTTTGAAAGGGAGTGTTCCTTTCAGCCATATATCATATTGAAAGGGTAACTTCCATGGAAGGAATCATCATTGAAATTCGAAGTGGATGACCATTCTGACAGCTCTGATTATGCATAGCACACATTATTGGAAGATAAATTTTTGCTGATGAGAGGGGTACAGATATGGTAAACTAAGTATAATGTGCCATTGAAAGTCAAACACTGGAACATTCCTGTTGCTTAGTGCAGATTTTCTTTGTTCCTTGAACATTCCTGATCGCCCTTTTCATTCAATGAGCTATGAGCCTATCTACGAGTCCTTTAGTTGATAACTTTTGTACTGCAGCATACATAAGTCATCCATTTTCTATAGTTGATCACATAAAAACTACTGTTGTTTGTTTCATTTCTCACCTGCTAGTTTTGCTTTTCTCAGTTTGACTGAGGCATGTATTATCATTTTTCCGGTTTATTTCCATATCAGATATACATGTCAAGTTCAATCATGCAGTTTAGCAGAAACTATCCTTTTGACTTTCTATCTTTTTTTTCCCTTGCATAAGTCATTTATTTAGATTATCAAGTCTATCTGCGTTGATGGTCTTTATCGTGTTGACATAGGGCCCTGAGATTCGCACTGGATTCTTGAAAGACAGCAAACCTATCAAACTCACTGAGGGGCAAGAAATTACAATCACTACTGATTACACCATCAAGGGGGACGAGAAGATGATCTCTATGAGTTACAAAAAGCTTCCTATTGATTTGAAACCTGGGAACATAATATTGTGCTCTGATGGTACCATAACCTTGAATGTCTTATCATGTGATCCGGAG
Source organism: Boesenbergia rotunda (assembly GCA_024364735.1). NCBI lineage: Eukaryota > Viridiplantae > Streptophyta > Magnoliopsida > Zingiberales > Zingiberaceae > Boesenbergia > Boesenbergia rotunda. Next base: position 121,929 of record JAGFNQ010007074.1, on the reverse strand, counting down.
GCCGGAACTGTACGATGTCTCTGTCAGAACACAGCAACCCTTGGTGAGAGGAAGAATGTAAATCTTCCGGGAGTTGTGGTTGATCTTCCAACACTAACAGAGAAAGATAAGGAAGATATTATGAACTGGGGTGTTCCAAACAACATTGATATGATTGCAGTATCTTTTGTTCGCAAGGGATCAGATCTAGTTACTGTTCGGCAGTTCCTTGGGCCACATGCAAAGCAAATAAAACTGATGTCAAAGGTTATTTTTTCTCATCTGCCAGTACACTTGAATTTCCTTTTCCGGTAGTAGTTAAGTACACCAGAAAGTTATAATTTGTATAAAAAATCATTCCAGTTAGTCGAATTGTTCAACTTATTGATTGATTTAATTTGCATCTTTGTATTCAAGCCTTGTTTACTCATTTGATACTCGAAGTTCAAGAGCACTATTTCAAATTCCGACTGATAGCTTAGAGGATGGATCTGAATCTCTCATGTGCTGTAGTTATTTTTCTAACTGCTGTTGATGGAGAAACTAGCAATTTAAGTTTTCACTGACTATTTGTCTATATAATATATAGGTTGAGAACCAGGAGGGTGTTATAAACTTTGACGAGATCTTGAAGGAGACAGATTCTTTCATGGTTGCTCGAGGCGATCTTGGGATGGAGATACCTGTTGAGAAAATTTTCCTTGCGCAAAAGATGATGATATACAAATGCAATCTCCTCGGCAAGCCTGTAGTTACTGCCACCCAAATGCTAGAGTCAATGATCAAATCCCCTCGCCCAACCCGTGCTGAAGCTACAGATGTAGCAAATGCTGTTCTAGATGGAACAGACTGTGTCATGCTAAGTGGTGAAAGTGCAGCTGGTGCCTATCCAGAGATGGCAGTGAAGATCATGCGGCGTATATGCATTGAGGCCGAGTCCTCTCTCGATTATGAGGCCATTTTCAAGGAGATGATACGATCTACTCCTCTTCCCATGAGCCCACTGGAGAGTCTAGCATCATCCGCTGTCCAAACTGCAAGCAAGGCCAAGGCCACATTGATTGTGGTCTTGACCCGTGGCGGGACAACGGCTAAGTTGGTGGCTAAATATCGGCCCAGAGTACCAATCCTATCGGTCGTGGTCCCAGTGCTGACCACAGACTCATTCGACTGGTCTGTCAGCGATGAGTCACCTGCAAGGCAAAGCCTTATTTACAGAGGTTTAGTTCCCCTGTTGGCAGAGGGTTCTGCCAAGGCCACTGATTCCGAATCAACAGAGGTGATCCTTCAGGCGGCACTCAAGTCTGCAGTGGAGAGGCAGCTCTGCAAACCAGGTGATTCTGTTATTGCAATTCATCGTATCGGCATTGCCTCTGTCGTAAAGATCTGCATTGTGAAGTGATTGGTAAGTTGATGAGATTGGTCGTACTTATTTATGCCTTTCCCTGTTTACTATCTCATGCTATCTTATGTTAGTTTCAATGCGAATCGTCGACAAATTGTATCATTAGGAGCTGAACTAGAAACAGAGCTCCATTCTTTTGTTAAATTGTTTGTCGTCGTCGTCGTCATTGTAATATGATTTAAAACGACGAATATGTTTCCAGCCAGTCATTAGATAGGCAAAAACATGGATTTTGCCTTCAGTTTGCTGACGTTATTTTGAATAAAGATGTTTTATTGCTCTAAATTGCTTGTCCTATTAATGGCTTATGTGTTGCTCCTGTGGAGTCGATATCATTTTTCCTCTGTAGATCCTATTGAAGTTTTGTTGTTTTCTTTTGCTGCACTACTTGATGATGAGAATGAACTTATTTAACTGTAATTTTAATGTTTTTGGTATTATATTTAAGAAATGGAAGGGAAATTTTGGCAAGTTATTATTGTGTGATTTGGAGATTATGGGTGAAAATAATGTCTTGTAATATAAGATAACATTGTATATAATAGAATTTATATAGACAGGAATTTTGTAAACTGATAAACCATTAGCTATTTTAAGATAAGATTGTATTATAGCTATTTCGAATCGTAAAATTTAAATTTATAATGCGTCATTTTGCAGTGCAATAATATGAACCAATAATGGGTCATTTTTAATTTTTTAAGAGGTTAATTTCAAATTTAAATTTTAAACTGATGAACCAATTATATGAACCTAATAAATTCATAGCTATAATTTTATAATTACTACAATGTATAATTATTAAATAAGATAAATCTATGTAATAGTATTTATGAAATTGTAATTGTTATAAGTGAATATTAGGTACCAATCGAGCTCGTATTATAATCAATATAATTTTATAGTTGTTACAATGAAATTATAATAGCTATGAAATTATAATCATTAAGATATAAATATTTAGGCTCTATTTCCTTCGAGGTGTGGATCAAGGTGGGAAAGGAATCCCTAGGGAACAATAATCTTTCGAATGAAGGAAGAGAAGAGAGAAGAGAAAGAAGGGGGAGAGAAACGAATCCTACGGAAAGCTTAGGTAAAGGACGAATAAAAACTATAAAAAAAAGGTTAAAAAACGAAGTGAGGCGCCGGAGTGGATTAATTGGACATGTGGCAGAGACGGCGAAACCCTTTGAGCACGCCTGTTCCTTGGGCGTCTTCATCCTCGTCGCTGCCATGAGGTGAAAGGCAGGCCACCTCGCGAGCCACAAGGAGGAAGAAGCGGCAGCGGCCGACGACTGTTGCTCGCTAAGCTAGTGCTCGTCTTCGCCTCTAATTCCAAAGCAAGGAACCAAAGAGGACAAAGACGAGGAAAGATCCCCCAAATCTTCTAATTCCTCCTTCTGAATGTCAGTCCTATTAGGCTAATACCAGGTACCTGTCTTTTGGCCTTTCCGCTGTGTTCTCCCCATCTTCCTCTCCATTTCAAGCCCTGTAGAAATTACTTGTCCGCCTCATAGAAATTACTTTTGCTCTCCGCTGGTGTCTTCCGCAGCAGTCTCACAAAATTTTGAAGAACTTTAATGTGAAGACGATTTCTTTTGTTTGTGTCGGTGAAGTTGCGATCGAGACAACCACTTCTTGGTTCTTGGCTAGCGAGCATGATGGAGGAGGATGATGATGAAGGAGAGTTACAGCCGGCGACGCGGTAGCAGGGCTGTGGAGACGCCTCAATCGCCTTACTTGGTTCTTGGCTGACGAGCATGATGGAGATGAGGCAGCGGAAGAGATTGGCATTCCGCCCGATTTTGGGTGGATGAAAAACAACACAAAAAATGATCCGCCGATGGATTTTCGAATCATTCCATCCATTATTTTTAACTAGTAAACAGTGGAAAAGAAGTATAATGCATCTTTCCTCGCTAAGTAAACTAGAGAAATATTTCCAGCAGACAATTTTCCTTTCCTTTCTACATCCATCCTCCCACGTAAACAGAGCATTAAATTTGAAATCGATCTATTAAAAATCAAAATCTATCAAATAGTATTTTAGAAGGTAACTATATCTTCTATAAGAGAGATATTGTGGAATGCTCTTTTATTAAAAAATAAATAAAAGAGGAGTACGAATGTCCGTAAGGAATCATAAAGGTTGCGTGCATGGATTAATTGAACCTTGTGTCACTGTCATTGTAGCCATTCTCTACGCTTGCTCTTAATACTTTAATTAATTGATGACAATAGATGAAAGCGTCTATTCAAATAAAATAGATAACATGATGCTAGAAAAATAATATAATAATAATAAAATATAGAGGATAGTGTCCATCTAAACTATATTATATAAAGGATCAAAGAGTAGCTGTGAGGGACCGCTGCAAATAGGATACGAGATGGAGAGTCAAGCAGCGTATGTTATAGGCTAATTGAAACGAAACCAAGATCAATAATTTTACCTAACTTACAAATTAAAATCATCTCAATAAACTGTTAAATTAGTGTGGTTGTCTTTGTACACATCGAATCCAAATGAAAATTAGAATAGAATAATTGTTCTATTTTTTCTTTTCATTTTGGTTGAAAGAATGAGATGATATGACAAGTAAATTACTTTAATGTATATTAAATATACTTTTGTTTGTATAATTCTTCCGGCTAATTGAAGATGTCCCTTATTTTCATTATAAAAAAGCATTTTCTATCCCAAAAACATCCTTATTTCAATATTATTATAACAACTACTTTATTATACTTATATTATTGAATAATTTTAATCAAAATTATTTTAATAATATCAAAATGCTTAAATATTAATTGGTTAAAATGGATCAAAACTATTATAATTTGAATAGTGTTGATTGAAATTGCTATAATATTAAAGTAATTTTAATTAAAATTATTACAATATAGAACAATTGATCAAAATTACTTGAATTTGAAAAAATAAGCCACTCTTTTAATTTTCACCTATTTAACTTCATGATCTATGCGTCACAAATAAACGTGGTCCTGGACCATCCCCGTGGTCGCTTTCCGAATTTATCCGGAGCTATAGGATCGGACCGGCCATCTCCGGTAAATAAAAATATCTAAACACCTTAACTTAAATATTTAGGTTTTGAGATTCACAATTAGTTCGCCAAGTCTACCCAATCAGACTGGTTTGCCCTGCTCACCAAACATACCTAATCCACCAAGGCTCAACTGCCAAGTCCGATTGTCATGCTAAATCAACTTGAACAATCCAATCGACTCGACCATATTTGCTTGTCATGATGATAAAGTTTTTCTCATTAAGGGGTGTAAAAAATTGAGTAATTTCTTAGAATGATCTTCTCTAATTATTCATCCAAATAATAGAATGGAAGTATTAGGGAGTAAACAATTCTGATTACATTCCATTCATCATGGGCATTGGGCAGCAAATGCACATACAGTCTAGCTTAATTTCCCCTGCATGCGCTCTATTTAATAGGAGGATATTTCTCTGAACTTTTATTTTACTCCTCAAGGTTTCAACAAACATCATTTTGACCCTAGAGATTCCAACTCATTTCGTTTCACAACATAGAAGGGTGATTTTATTTAACAAGTAGGATGAAGTGAAATAGATTCGAAAAAATATATAAACTTATGTTTTTCAGAATGAGAGGTGAAATGAAAACGTTAAAAACTTTGAATGTATAATTTTCTGTCAACATAAAATGAGGATAACTTGGTTAATGATGGCTAAACAAAAAGTGGAAAAAGAGGAAGCTCCAATGTGCTATAAGAATTGCTATCACTGTGAATACAAAATTCTTTAGTACCATTAAAAATAATATGCAAATTCATCTTGATTCCCTCAGTAATTCATTGGTGGAAGAATATTAATTCCTCATGTAATTAATTGAATCTATAGAAGATTTTAAAAAAAATTTGGAAGGAATATGAATGGGATGACGGACTCAACCTTTAAAACTGTAAATTAACCAAACCCATGAAAGCCAACGGAAGTATGAGAACTTGAAAGTTTAGGTAATTTTAGGGCTGCAAGTATGCCACCTGCGAAGGAGAAGACGGAAGCTACGGCAAATGCGGGAGCATTGCCTCCTCCGAAGAGAGCATCCCACGGTCCCGCACCAATTGCCACAATCATCTGTAGTTCATCATCAACAACAACGTAAGTTAACTTTTCCATTTGGAATCGCATATACCAATCTTATTATTTATTAAACTCTATACTATGCAATATCAATGATAATTTTCAAAGTAATTAAATTATTTTCATTAGATTGACTAATGTTTACTTAGTCTTCCATTCACTCTAAAAGGTGAATCTATCTAGTGAATGTAATTGTTTTACTTGGATTATTTTAAAGTGCAAAAAGTAAAGAATAAGTGCATGGAAGCGAGAATTAGTAGATGTCGGATTGTGTTCACTGTAGATGAAGGAAACACAGGGGAATGCCAAATGTATTCTTGTGCATATCATCATACAAGCATTTCAAAGATGCATATGGGAAACTAACCTGAGGAACGACGATTGCAAGATTCAAAACCCCGGCAGCCAGTCCTGAACAAAGAAATTTATCACATAAGTTTAAAGTGCAACATCTGGACATTTACAGAGCAAAAAATGTTGCAAACAAACCTTGTCCTCCACCAGTGCCAGCAGTCAACTCGGCCGTCATAGAGAAGGGCACACTGTACGCAATCTGCCATGTAACATTGTACGAAAAAACATGTATAATTATATATTTTATAGGAGCATCCAAATTATGTCGCTGTGTATTTGTACTTACAGCTAGAGGGAAACCAAGAACAGAGAAAATAACCAGGGCAGCTGCTTTAACTGTATTGTTGCCTCCAAGAACATGTTGACTTGCGATGGTGTCCTCGTCAGTAGACACCAAACTTAGGATTGTAGTGGCAGCCATACAGATGAACACTGCAAAGTTGCTCATTGCCCACACTAGTTTGCACCCATTTTGCGGCACATGGGATTGACAAAGAATGAGCCGACTCCCAGAACAATCTGTTGAAATTAAAAGCTTAACCAAAAAAATTAAGTCATAATAAATAATTAATAGTTATCACAACGATCTAGCCTGCATGATTTATCTACTCTAGTACGACAGGTCTGTCATGCTTAACAAGTCCCACTGACATTGACTTGCTAATCTCACCTCCATAAGGAATACAATAGTTTTTCCTATGAACTAAAGTAACCATTAATCTTTATAATACGGTATAAACTACCATTACCTGCGAAACCATCATCATTAGCTAACAAGCAGAGAATTTATATTTTAAACAATATTTCAACCAAAATTAAAATGTTTTAGAAAGTTTCTTAAGTTTAGACAGGAAAATTATTTGCAAAGAAAAATTATTTTCAAACATAATCATGTCAGAAAATCATGACTAACTAATTTATCAATGACTCCATTTAAAAGCCCCGTGAAGTAGAATTAGACCTGTAGTGAACTTAGATGACAATGTATCAGTGGCAAGGCATGCACCTGCTCAGAATGGGACGTTGTTGCATTCATGAAAGAAAAAATGCAGCTCCACCACCAGATGTGCCAAACATAAAACTAACAGGTTTACTAGGTTATGCTTCATTCGAGAGAACATTATATTTGGAGCAAAAAGGCTAAAATATATTGCTTATGAGATCTTACTGAATTCAATAGCAAACCAGCTGCACCTTCTCTAACACCAGTTTGATAATCGGTACGTTCAGTAATGTCTCCCATCGGATCCCCATGGTATACCTCGCGTCCCATCCAGTCAGTGTCAAAAAGGAAAAAAGGGAACCATGATAGCTACAAGTATTGTAAAAGTAAGGAGATCAATCATGGGAGATGGAACATATCTGCAAGCCTAAAAGAAAATTGGTATCGATGAATTCCAGCTTCTGATGTCATTACCCAAGAAAGGCTCATAACAAGAAGCACTGAATGCATTCCAGGTGGCAAATGCCTAAGGCTGGTTAGAATGTTAACCAATACTGCAGCAGCTCCATCATTGAAGGTTTCACTTTGATCCCTATTTTTATGGTGCTCAAGATCCGAAGAATTGGTCATTCCACCTTTGCTTCCCATCTTATTAACATGCAAAGTGCCACTATCAACCTTCTCTGTTTCATCTCCTTCAAATTGGCCTAGGTATTGTTCAGAATCTTTCAATAGAGGCGAGGAGTCAGACAAATGTTGCATAAATTTTGGTTCCAGGGGAATTTCTTTGGCAAAATATAAAGTCACAGACATACAAAGCAGAAGGAAAAGCTGCAAAATTTGAAGTTAATAGAAATCGTCATAGATTTGCCATTTCATAAGTATAAAACAAAAGCAAAAAAAAGTGTGTGATAGTGTTGAGAGTAAAAGATAAACAACAGACTGTGGAAGTATTTACAATTTAGTCAACTACAATAAAACAAAAAAAAAATCAAAATTCAGCTTAAGGTTGACTGGGATGGCACAATCAGCTGATGAGTATATAAATGTTGCAGGAAATCAGATCAGCAGCAAAAATGATAAAAAGAATATAAATAGCTTTTAATAACAATCTTAAACAATGAATTACCAACAAATTGTTCAAATAATGAAAAAAAAACATAAAACACAGCCTAAATGGAAGGATTCACTCGGTACCATAATAGAGCTATTGGATAGTGAAGTCGTCTGGTAAAAAATTTACCAAAGCGCTGTTAGAACTGTTGTAGACACTTGGCAGGTAGCAATACAACTTGCTGATACCATCATTTGAGAAATGCTTGTTTTAATTTAAAGTGGAAAATGGTTTGTTGTACTGATCATCTAGTAAAAAATATAGTAAGGATAAAATCACACCAATTATAAGGGATGATGTTTCTCTATGAGCCCATCAGAGCTGTGATAACTCCAAAAAATTGTTGAATGCTAATTCAATTATAGATAGCATGATTGAATGGCCAACCCCTTTATAGAAATTGAAGAACAACCAGCCTTACGTTTGCTTCATTTCACTGTCAACAATAGAGGATCAAATGGAAGGAAAAAATTATACTAAGTTATTGGCTTATTCTTTTTTGTACTATCAGCAACAGTATTGCATAAAAGAAAGCAATGTAATTTACAAGTCTTCTAGAATTGTGAACAAGTCATAAAATCAATGTTTAGTGCATATACACACACATATATATTATAAACTCACCACAGCAACAAGAAAAGCTGCCTTCAGATTCACACAAACTTCACAGCAAGATTTTGTTGTCAAAAAAGGAAACCACCTGGATTATCATGAAGGTGGATGTAGTTAAGATGCACAGTGTTGAGTTTGCATTAATTGGTGTAACTCAGTTCCAAAATAAATGTTTGTTGTTTAAGAGTTAAGGGCATACTTATACCTTGCTCGAAACATACAAATAGATATTTACGTCAGTTAATGGTTCTTTTTGTTCAAGGTAGCTTGATATACAAGTTCTTTTTGTCCCCCCTCCCCCTCTAAAACAAAAAAAAAACTTTATTCAGTATTTCCTTTTCAAGGTTAATTGTACAAATCTTTCCCTTGATTTTAATTGGAGAGAAAGAGAAAATCTGAAACGCTGCAGTTGAAGAAATCTGAATTTTCTCTTGATCAAAGATTTCATCACATTAATAAAATCAAAACCAACCGAAGAAATAACTAAAGCATATGGCTCCCTCACTGCATGGTAAAAAAAATAGATTCGTAAAAAGTTTGCAGATATTTAAGAAATAAAGCTGTTAGCATCTAATGCTTACTACTACAAGTTCATATACAAGAACAACAAATACAGGGGTGAACCATGTATCTCCGAGAACAGGTAAATATTTATGTATAAATGTGCATCTACAGCAAGAAATGCATCTATGTAGCTATATGGGTATGTATTCAGTTTAACCAAACCTTCAACCACAACAAAAGCAAATACAGCAAGAAATGCAAAAGTACAGAATTTGACGAGCATACTTGTGCCAAAGGCCACTTGCACCAGATGCAAAGCCTAGTATATAGCCAAAAGCCATCCAAGAGCAGAATATCGAATTTGCAGAGTTACACTGATCAGGACCTATCACAATACATGCATTTTGTTCAATTGACGTTCTCATCAGTAAATGAAATAGACAATAATGCCGATTAGTCAGCTAGTAGAAGAAATGAATATTAACCTGAAAGGTCTGCCAGAAGTGCACGAGCTGGACCCTAAAATCCATTCAATAAAAGGTATCAAAAAAGCTCATCAGATTTAGTACAATATGATCTCAAACTTCGTTTCTACCGCTAAAGGTGAAAAAGAAGTGATGTGGCATCCTTGGCCAAAGACTTATAGTTTTACTATGCAGTAGATTGATAGTAATGTCTTCTACAGTGCTAACATTTGTTTATTGTCAACACATCGATGCTATGCCGTACTCAATACAAGTATATTGAGTAATGTAGCTCAACTCATAGTTTAAAATCTCGAGCCATATTAGAGTTTTGGTCTATGAATACCGCATCGTACTGTGCCAATATGGTTTCATATTTTTTAAATATAAAATATATTAATTAAAAATAAAATATTTAACATAAATATTTTAAAAATAAAAAATAATTTTTTAAAAAAGAAAAAAATTGGAGATAAATAAATTTTAAAAATTATTATATATTTTTTGAATTAAAATAAATAAAATATATAATTAATTAAGCATATTCAGATTATCCCTATCATAGCTAGAAGTTGATTATGATTATACCAACCCTCGGCCTGCTCACGTCTCGCGACGCCATGCACCGCGAGCTTGAGTGACCCCTCCGCCATGGCCGCGAGGTAGCGCAACGCCTCCATGGTGGCCACAGGGCCTGGTGTTGGGTTGTGTCTGTCAGCGGGATGAACAAAATTTTAATCCATGGCTCAACTATTGACTTAATAGTTAATGCTAACTCAACATTTAGACCAACTAGAAATCTAGTCTTGTAGCTGTACTATGTCATATATTCTAGTTATTTGTCTGCAACAATGCTACCATTTGTTTGTCAACACATTGGTGCTATGACATACCAAATATCACATTGAGTCATGCAGTTCAATTATTGACTTAATACTGACTCAACATTTAAACTAACTAGGGATCTGTGTTTGCACTTGATAACGCATAATTTGTTGATTTGCAGTTTATTTTTTCTATGTACTCAAATACAACCTCCTTTGATTTTTTTTAAAAGTTTTTTTATTTACTGCCATATGAAACTTTAACCTACAGAATTATGTGGCAATATGATACCAATGATTGTATCTATTAGAATAAGCATTTGATGGCATAGACGAACTTTCATACTTGCACTGTGTTGTTAGCCAGATCCAGCAACCAAAAACCAATCACAAAAACAGCAGTCGCTAGCCGTCGTGGACCCTTAAAAGTACTGCAATTTTGTAGAGATTTAGATTATAATATGGAGCATTCAGCATCATTAGATACGTTACTTGCCTGCAATGTTCATCAGTATCGCCAAGCAAGAAACCAATATCTGCTGAAAACCCAATCAAGATAACCTGGATATAAAAAAGATTAAGCCTAATAATGAAGCACAGCCACTTATATAAGCAATAACTAATAGTGTCTTACAGCAAAACAAATCATGAGGCAGCCAAGAAAAATGAATGGTCGCCTCCTTCCATATTTTCAGTGGCATTTATCACTCCATATGCCAACACAAGGTTGAACCTGGAACCAGGAATTAAAACAGGTATACTTCAGATTGAAACTATAAGGTTTCTATTTAAACCAATGGTACTCGTCATCTGGTTCATAGAATATTTCCAGCATGATGGTAGTTTATGCTTATACCAAAATTTGAAGAATTTTGTTAAGAATATAAATGTACAAATTGATCTTTTTCCTAAATCTTATGCTCAGTAATTTAATAAACATAACCTGGGTGTAATTCGGCTCATGTGTTGGCTTGGGAGTACATTCTAATCCAATCCATTTGTTAACATACATAACCCAAAGTAATATAAATATATAGATTGGCCACTATACTTTCTTAACTGAGACGATCTAGGAGAACTATCACCCAGTTCAAATAGTAGGGAAGTAAAACTATACATGGAGTGTGAAATAGTTTGTTTCAGTTCTAAAATTGAACTCTACAAGAATTGCAAGACGGTAAGGACATAAAAATAAATATTGAAAGCTAAAATATTACGTCCCCTAAATGGATGGGCACAAATAGTTGCTTCAAGTAAACATAAAAAAAAAATCATATTCCTCTACAATGAGATATCCTAAAGCTACTAACAAAGCAACTACAAAGGAAAGGAATCAATAGGCTCTAAAAATCACATATTTTAGAACACAATACCAATCGCTAAGAATAAAAAAAAAATCATGTTATAGTACTAGTACATAAAAAATAATCGAAACTGAAAAAGTATATTTTAATATGAGATAACAATCGTATACAGAAAGAAAATCTTGACTTAAAAATATTGTCCCAGTAAATCTGCAAAAGCTTGTAATAAATTTCAAAAAACTCTGCAGAAATCATTCACATTGTCCTAGTAGATGAGACAGGCACCACCGATAGACTATAGCAAAAAGGATAAGTGAAATCATTAAAAAAAAACTACAAAATGAGATTTATATAGTTCTGGAACAAAATTGGCAATATCAATTTCGTAAAAGAAAATTATTACCTAGTGTAGAATCAGGAATGAAAACACTGAGATCAATTTTTACTAAAATTAAAATCATGTTTCCCACATAAAAGAGTTTATGGTACATGGGAGAAGTTAAAAAGTTAAAGTTCTGCACAATATTACATTAGGTAATGTGTTTAGGAGTTGAATGTCCTCCTAAGCACTACGAGAAAATGAGAACAAAAGAAAGGAACAAAAACACAAAGTAAGCAAGATCCAAATCAAATGAAATTTTATATAATTTGGCAAATTTTATATCTATGAGGACATCGAGAAAGATTTATAATTTCCTAACAAATGTGGATCATACATCAGATGGCTTACCACTCCTATAGAACAAGGGATCTACAACATCCATGATTTAGATTATATCAGATCAAACATACTAGATTGCATAGAATTGAGAACATGTAGGCAACATTCAAGGTCAGCATGGGCATCTACTTGGTTCAACATAAGAATGAAGATTAGGCAGGTCAGGAAAGCCACAAACCACGAATTAGTTCATTAATCTACGTAGCCTGTCAATCAGGCTTATTGCACATGACTCATAATCTTTAAGCATATAACTCAAGGATTATCCATGGGCAAAAGCTTATAAGCTAATAATCAAAGGGAGTAGGGTTTTGCCTCCCCTTTTGCTGACGAGTTCTCAATTTATTATTGTGAAACATCAATAGTTGGTTTTTTATACAACTAGTGATATATTAATAGTTAAGTAGTTTTGAAGGCATGCCATATTTGTAATGATTGTTTTTAGAGTGTAATTACATGGATGAAAAGTTATCTTGCAAAGGAAAGAAGAGTTATATTGGCAAAACAGCTCAAATACACCATAGCAATGTGATCAGAAAGAGAACCTGTTGCAATCAGGAATAGAGTGCAATAGGGCAATAGGTCTCTAGAAAGTAAGAGAGTAAAGTCCATACAAATATTCTATCCATGAGTTTGAGAAGTGGCAACTAAGCACATGAACAAAATGAAAGAGTCAGGCAAAGACAATGCAGCAAGGTTCACTAGAATCATCAAATGATGGAAAGATAGAAAATCTATGAGACCATTAACACATGTAAAAAAATTATATGATAAAATGGACCAGTTTATTAAACTTACAAAGCAAAAGACATCATCTTTTGTCTTCTCAAAAATCAGTCTAGTATATGAAAAGATGTTGATGCAAACAAGAGCATAGGCTGAGTTCCTGAGTTCAAGAAACAGCTCATGGCGATGGACTAGAATAGATTTGTCATGCATAAAGTAAGGCAAATATTCAAATGTTTCCAAACCCAATGACTGTTGGTAAATTCCTACTAGGACATTCACAGAAGAAGCAATCAGATAGGGACAAAGTTGACTAAATTATATTAGCAATAACATATACAAATTCTGTATTCAGACAAAGCCATCACTAGATAAATTGAGAGTACTCACAATGCAGCCAGTGATAGGTCCACAAAGCCAAATGAATGAAGAGAAGGCATGTTCTATGCCTAGTGTCTGTGAAAGAGAAAAGGTTGGTACCATTAGAAGATTCTGAGATAATTCAAGAAAGAAACCAAAATGGAGAGTAAATTATAAGAATAACAACTGAAAGATCATGTTAGTATGTTTTGAGCTTGGGAGTTCACATCAGATAAGGGAAACTGCAAAAGAACTAGAGCAAGTTTTGACTTTAATAGTACTAATAACTTCTGAAAAATAACTGCTCGTCAGTATGAAAATATGCCAAGAAGAAAATTATTTACCTCTAGCAGATATTTTCAGAAAATTTATCAAACCCTGCCAGTATGAAAATAAAGGCTACTGAAGGGTCAATAACTATTTTACCCGATGTTTTCTTAAATCCTTTTAAATAAAATAGATGAATAGACACTAGCAACAAAAGACCACATGTTCATGCCTCAGTCATCCTTTGCATCACACAGATCAGTCTTTCTCTCCTTTGGTACTTAAAATTTACTAAATTTAATTGGTTAGTTCAATAGATTCCTTATCCTATGATATTTTAACACCTGCAAGAATTCTTCTTTTGGAACTTCAGCGAGACTGTAGATGACTGAACTTGCTCAGCTGAACCAAAATCTTTAATACTTATGCAGTAATCATGCATTATATGGTTATGTACTAAAATTTTGTATACATTTTGTTGCAACTTTGCTAATTATAAAGTTAGTAATGTGCATACTATCTAGACAATTACTTGTCCATGATCAATATTCCAAGTTACAGCATTAATGAAACAATAATCGTATGTATATGTCCGAGTTAGTTTAGAAGCAATAAAAAAAATAACAGCAACTCCATTTTCAATTTCCAGTTATTTTATTCCATAGTCGCAGAAAACTTCTCTTGAGCTTGCTTTTCATCACTCTGTTTATTACATTAGAATATGCACCACTTTAGATATCAAGCCGAGGTATTATTTTCATGAGCTACACCCATAAAACAGCCACTCATCTGAACACAACCTCGGGGCTCCTCTAAATAGAATCTCCTGAGTATAAATGAAAGCACACAATCATTCAGGCATCAGATTATAGTGCCAGTTACATCTTGCCAACTATAAGAATGTCCCTTCGTATCAATCCAAGCATATAGCGCACCCAAATCCATGATGAAGTATCACCGTTTAAACACTCTAAAATACATCTCTAGAGCTAAAAAGGCACCTAAAGTTTTAAAAGTTGTTAATCGAACATCATAATTCGATGTGTTATCCTTCCGATCCAAGTTAATGGGCCGTACCTGGATGTAGGGCGTCAGCAGAGAAAGTTGCAAAGCCCACCCGAACTGGACCCCGGCGGCGACCATACAGCTAAGGATCAGCGTCTTCAAGCTACTTCCCTTCTTGGAGCACAAGGCGCCTTCCGCACCGAAGGGGACCCCAGATCCGTTGGTGCGGAGGACAGGATCAGCGCCGAGATGAGCGAGCTCGACGTTCTCTTTATCAAGGTGGCGGTATAAGAGGCGGGCGGGGACTGCGTCGAAGGCGTCGGAGGCGTCGGAGGCGATGGCGGACGGAGATCAGAAATCGAAGCAAGCGTGAATGGTTGGGATCAGCATCCAGGGGAGCGAGAAGAAGCATCCGGCATCGGAGGGGCGAAAGAGGAAGAGGAAGAGGAAGAGGAAGACGAGGGAGATTTAAAGGGGAAGCGTGGGGAAGAAGACGACTAATGAAAATATATATATTTTTTAATATAGAAACTTTATTTCAAAATTCTTCAGTTAAAATTTCACTTATAATAGTAACGCTAATAAATCCTACTATGTACAATATTGCTATAAATTTAATTTTTTTATATAATTCAAATATTCAACTTATGTGACTAATTTTTTAAAGTAGACTATTTTTCACTTAATTTATGTAAATTCAAAATAGAATTTCTATATACTTAGAAGCGGATCTATAAGATACTCGCCTTATTTAAAATTCAAATCATCGTACTCTAATTATTCCGGACATTGTTGGATTTTAGGTCAACAAAATTAAATATGATTTTGTAAAAAAAAATTGAGATGTCATCAATCGATAAGAGTCAGAATTGACTTCAAAAATAAAATCTATATTTCGTGTAAATAAATCTAGACTATTAATTTGCTTAAGACCGATTACGAGTAGATGAGAAATTAATTATTTTAAATCAGCCCAAAATTGACATAAAAGGAAGTAGATGTGGAATAATCCCACATTTGTAATTTTCAAAGGTATTTGTTTCCTTACATGTGTTCCTGTGATAATGGAATTAAAAAAGAAAGACACAGGTGGTCTCTTCTCACAAGTGAGCAGGTGCTCGTACCTGCAGGGCCACCACCCGCCACGCACGCAATGAGCGCTTTGTTGGTGCACTTTGCACTTCGTGCGTACGCATCATCGCGAGGAGCATTGAGGAGCTTAAATTTATGCTCCAGGTGACGTGGCGGTGTTTACGTGGCACTCGGGTAGGCAGAGAGAGATGACTGGATTGCCAACTGGGCGAACGAATGACAACTGTTGGATCACAAGTGACGCGATCTGGAGCGTTGATCGTGAAGAGTCGCGATCTGACCGTTGGTGATGAGACTTAATCTGAAGCGTCAGATCGACTATGACGGCTGAGATCAACGGGGGATATGAAAGGTTACAACCATTCAGATCTGGCGGTTGAGATCAAATGACTATCTAAAGGGTTACAACCCTCCATATCGAACAACCCAAATCAATCCTAAACCAAAGGTCACACTTGTTGGAAACGAGATGGCTAGAGAGGGGGGTGAATATAGCCAGACACCCATAAGTTGCTGCACTTTGAAGTTTTCTGCGTGATCAGATTAGCAGCGGAAGTAAATGCAGAACAAAGCAGAGAAGGAATCGCAAACCAAACAATCGCTAAGACGACGATGTACAAGGTTCGGGGATAACTTGCCCCTACTCCTTGGCGTGCCCGTAAGGTGGGCGATCCCTTGATCGTCGGCAGATCAAGCCCCGGTGAACCCGGATAAGATAGAGCCTCCTTCTCGGTGGAGAAACCTCTCCACAGATCTCACGGATGATATAATTTGAGTACAAGAGATCACACAAGAAGGAACACTCACAAAGCTCTCACAGGAATGCAACAAGATCGCTTAAGCACAAAGCAACAAAGAGCACGAACACAGCCCAGCCAAACTTCCCAAGTTTCTGTCTTGTTCACCTCCGCTCCTCTGCATCCTGCTTTGTCTCTTAAGCTCCTGCTCAACGTCGCCAGCTCCATCAGCACCACTGACTCACACCCTGACCCACTGACCTCTCTGAGCACTCAGTCCACTGGACACTCCTCCAGCTGAGCCTCCGTCAGTTGCCAGCCGCGCCTTCGTCAGTTGCCAGTTGCGCCAGACGCCGTTGAGATCTAAAAACACAATAGATCCAAACCTTCTCCAAGGAAAGCCTCCCATTAACCCTCCTTGAGTGTTTGAATTACCTGCTATCACCTGCACACTCCAACAGAGGCTTAGCAATGCATATCAAAAATAAATCATCAAGTAGCAGAGAATCGGCAGTGAAAACATACTTCTGACAGCATATTTGAATTAAAGTTCTGCGCCTGATCGGTCACCAGACCGATCCAGGGCATGTGGGTCGGTCACCAGACTGATCCACTGCTTCGCTGGGATTCCCAGCTCTCGCGGCTACACACTCCTGATCGGTCACCCGACCGATCAGAGTGAAGCCTGATCGGTCACCAGACCGATCAGAGTCAAGCCTGATCGGTCACCCAGACCGATCAGGACAGATGAACAATGATTTTTTAATCAGATCCAAAGTCCCTGATCGGTCACCGGACCGATCCAGGACTTGATTAGTAAGGGAACTCACTCACCGTCTGCTCCCTGATCGGTCACCAGACCGATCAGGAGCAAGGCAGCAAGGAAGCAGCCTGCTCCCTGATCGGTCACCGGTCCGATCAGGAGCCACACAGTAGATTCCCAATCTCACTGTGCGCTCCCTGATCGGTCACCAGTCCGATCAAACATAGTTGGATCGGTCACCAGACCGATCCACTAAGGAGCAGCATGCCAATCTCCCTGATCGGTCACCAGACCGATCCAGAGACTCAACCCTAGCCCTCCAAGCTAGGAATTCATCCACCTTAGCCCTCCAAGCTAAGGATTTTTCCATCTAACTCTCCAAGTTGGGAATTTGCACCTAACCCTCCAAGTTAGGACTTTTCACCTAGCCCTCCAAGCTAGGACTTTTCACCTAGCGCTCCAAGCTAGGACTTTTCACCCAACCCTTCCGAATTAGGATTTTTCCAACCTAGCTTCACTCATTAGGACCTGGCTTCACTCACCAGGGTTTTGGTCACCCGGCTTCACTCACCGGGACCCGGCTTCACTCACCTGGATTTCAACCAAGCTTCACTCATTAGGATTTTCATCACCTGGCTTCACTCACCAGGACCCGGCTTCACTCACCGGGATTTTCATCACCTGGCTTCACTCACCAGGACCCGGCTTCATTCACCGGGATTTCAACCTAGCTTCACAAGCTAGAACCTGGCTTCACTCACCAGGGTTTCATGCCCAGTCCCCGACCAGGACTTTAACCCAAATTCGCTCAACCAAACTTAAATCATTGTCAAACACCAAAACAACAATCGGGCCAGACTGCATCAACAATCTCCCCCTTTTTGTTGTTTGACAACCCGATTTAAGTTTAGGTATCAATCAATTGAAGTCCGTTCAATTCTCATAAGGGAATCATGATCCTTCCCCTATAATAACCATAAACATAATCAGCCATTTTCTCCCCCTTGTCAAACATCGAAAAGGGTATGGTTATTAAGTTTGAACATACCTCCCCCTCAAACACGGGTCTCTCCCCAAACCCAAAATAATCAAAGATAAATTTCGAATTACATATGAAAACATATACAGAATACTATCATGGTCAAACATGTATATGTTTCATATGACAGGTAAGTCAAAGGATGATTTTAGATTGCATATGAGAAACATATACCATAAATGTATCATGGCAACAATGTATATGCATCATACAATAGTAAGTGTAGATTTTCGAATTACATATGAAAACATATACCAAATAATTGTTGATGCAGTCTGGCCCTGATTGCTGTTTTGGTGTTGACAACGATTTTAGTTTAGGAGGATGATTATGATTAAGTCCTGATCGAGGATTAAGCATGATATAGAAAATCCTAACCTGGGAGGTTAGGTGTGATGATTATGATGATTATGATTAAGTCTTGATCGAGGATTAAGCATGATATGGAAAATCCTAACCTGGGAGGTTAGGTGTGGAAAATCCTAGCTTGGAGGGATAGGTGTTGGAAAATCCTAACCTGGAGGGTTAGGTGTGGAAAATCCTAGCTTGGAGGGCTAGGTGTTGGAAAAGTTCTAATTCGGAAGGGTTGGGTGAAAAATCCTAGCTTGGAGGGCTAGGTGAAAAGTCCTAACTTGGAGGATTAGGTGCAAATTCCCATCCTGGAGAATTAGGTGAAAAAGTCCTGGCTTGGAGGGTCAGGTGCCTAGCTTGGAGGGCTAGGTTGGATGATGTTCTAACTCGGAAGAGTTGGGTGAAAAGTCCTAGCTTGGAGGGCTAGGTGAAAAGTCCTAGCTTGGAAGGCTAGGTGAAAAGTCCTAGCTTGGAGGGCTAGGTGAAAAGTCCTAACTTGGAGGGTTAGGTGCAAATTCCCAACTTGGAGAGTTAGATGGAAAAATCCTTAGCTTGGAGGACTAAGGTGGATGAATTCCTAGCTTGGAAGGCTAGGGTTGAGTCACTGGATCGGTCTGGTGACCGATCAGGGACATTGGCACACTGCTCCTTAGTGGATCGGTCTGGTGACCGATCAGGCTTCACCCTGATCGGTCTGGTGACCGATCAGGCGTGTATAGCTGCGAGAGCTGGGAATCCCAGCGAAGCAGTGGATCGGTCTGGTGACCGATGCACACACCCTGGATCGGTCCGGTGACCGATCACTTTAATTCAAATTTCACTGTCAGACGAGGTCAGAGCGTCTGATCGTATCTGATTTGCTGATGTATGTTTCTG
Organism: Boesenbergia rotunda; assembly: GCA_024364735.1. Taxonomy (NCBI): domain Eukaryota; kingdom Viridiplantae; phylum Streptophyta; class Magnoliopsida; order Zingiberales; family Zingiberaceae; genus Boesenbergia; species Boesenbergia rotunda. The sequence goes on along the minus strand of JAGFNQ010007074.1, from coordinate 102,348 downwards.
ATATGTGATATGTTGCTTGATTTGCTGCTCTAATGCTCTGATTGAGTTTCAGGTGACAGGGGAGGATTCAAACACTCAAGGAGAAGTCAAAGAGTGCTTTCCTTGGAGCAGGTTTGTCTCTTTCTCATCTCAGGTTGCAACGGCGAGCTGCAGACTGGAGCTGAGACTGGAGCTTGACTGAGGGGAGCTTAGTGAGTCCAGAGATAGCTCAGTAGAGGCTGACGTTGGCAGATGGGTAGCTGGGAGCTACAGAGATGTTGACACTTGTCGCTTGGCGGAGAAACAAAAAGGAACGTGAGAAGGAAAGTTGAAAAGGAATCAATCAATCAGTGAACAACTGCTTCAGTCTTTCGTGCTCTTGAGTTCCTGAGTAACAAGCTTGTTGTTCTTGAGTTCTTCAACCATTCTAAGCAAGCTATTGAGAAGCAATCATCACACTTGAGCGCTTGAAGGAAAAACAAGAGGCTTGGAGTCCGACAGTGGGAAGACACGGGGCAGGGGTCTGCGTGAGATCGCCACTGGGTGGAGCTCAGGGAAGCTTGCTGTGTTTTGTCCTTGCTAAGTGTTTGAGTAAGATCCTTCTTGTTGTTGTTTCATTGTGCTCATTCTATATCATTGTTTGAAACACACTGTGGGGAGGTTTCTCCACCGAGAAGGAGGTTGCTTCATATCCGGTGTTAACCGGGGCTTGATCTGCCGACGATCAAGGGATCGCCCACCTCAAGGGCACGTCAAGGAGTAGGGGCAAGTTATCCCCGAACCTTGTAAACCCTCCTTGTTAGCGATCTTGCTAGTCGTGTTTGTTTTGCTTTCGTTTTGTTTTTCTGCACACTCTGTTTTCTACTCTTTCCGCTGTGCTACTGATATTTGAGTTGCAGAAATCGTGATAAGTTTCGAAGGAGAAAGTGGTTGTCTATATTCACCCCCCCCTCTATAGCCATCTCGTTCCCAACAATAATATCATGGTCAAGTATGTATATGTTTCATATGACAAATAAGGAATGCATCTGTATCTAATACATAGTCTCGATTGGTCTCCGTAACCGATCAGGTTCGTTGATTACTGGATACAGAAATATTTTGATTAGTCTGGGGAGCGATTAGATTTCAGAAAAATTTCTGAACCTCTGATACGTTCCTGATCAGACTGAATTAACAATTTACATTCCGTAACAGTGAAGTAGACTTTATTAATATTCGATATTTCAGAAAAATTTCTGAAACACGACATTAAGAACAAGAGTCATGACTCAAACAAACCCTTTCTTATGAATTTGAACATTCCAACATAGGTTTGTATCAAATCACTATTAAGTACCAGGTTTGTATCACTTGAACAATTTTGTGCTTCCTTAGTACCAGGTTTGTACCAATGGATGATCAAATATGTTTCATTTGTAAACGGATTGTATCAGATTTGCGTGTGGTAGTATGGTCAGGTAATCTGATACAACTCGATGCAAAGTGATTGGTCTGGAAAGATTTTTGGATCAAATTGGAACGATCTGGGAGTTCCTTGATCAGAGTTGATCTGATCGGTCATAGGACCGATCAGGGTGAGTCCTGATCGGTCGGTGGACCGATCAGGTCTGATACAGACGTCAGTTCAGAAACTCTGAAACACTTCTAAACTCTAATTCAATCAGTTTTAACTCCTAACAGTGTTCCATTAAACAACATTCATGTTTCTCTACCCAAAGGAAACAACATGATTTGCATCTCTTTAACTATCATGTATATTATCAAATCATGCAACATCTCCAATATATCTTGAGAGTAAAACTTATAAATACAAAGTTCAAAGCATGATTCCAGAAAACATGATAAGTTTGAAAGTGATCAACATATGATTACATTTCAAAACATGCCTATATAACATTAGTATCAAGGTATGATCAGATTTCATGATACAAACAAAAGTATGATAACCCTTTCAAAAACATTCTTGTATCAAACTTCCAAGGTTTACATACAACCATTTGAACATAAAATTCATAATCATGAATAGCATGGAAAAACAGGGTTGCATCAATTTTCATGAATGATCACATCTCCAAACTAATAAGAAAAGCTTAAGCCTAGGCCTTAAACTCATGTTCTTTGTCTAATCATGTATTGTGAAATTTTCATAATGATTTTCACAAACCATGTGTTCTTCATGTTGGCATAATACATACAAGAAAATCATGGCATACTTGATCATGGAAGAACTTAAACACTAAAGTAGATTATACCATAACTAAGTACTTTAACACATGACTACCATAAAAATCACTAGCCAAGGGATTATATTGTCATAAGATCTAAAATAATGGAACTTAAAGCATTTAATTCGAATTTTCCATAATCATCCATGTGATTGACAATTTTGCCTTTGGTCATGGGTTTGGAGCACCAAATATCAACCTCCCATGTTGATACATGCTCCCCCTCAAATAATGCTTATACGATTCTAAAGATAGAGGTTTTAGGTACCCAAATTTTGGGACCTAAAGAACCTTCAATCAAAGACTTTGGCACCCATGCCTTAGTCATTTCCTTTTAACCCTAGGAACATTTGATGATCTAAAATGTGTTCTAGACATTAATGACACAAAGGTTGGTTCCTTAGGTCGGTAACCTATGCCGACCTTATTGTAAACCGCCCTTTGGGAATTGAGTATCATGTCTAATGTTTTAGAGCTAGTTGAAAACTTCTCAAGAATATTATTGAGTTTTTCAACTTCACTCCTCAAGATCCTATTATCATCCTCAAGATTTTTATCATCTAAATTATCAAGATTCTCATCCTTAGAGGATTTTTCATGGAAATCATTAATATCCTCCACCCTAGAGGATTTCAATTCTTCTACTTCCAATTTCAACAATTTAACTTTGTTCTTGGATTTTTTAAGCAACCTAGCTAGACATGCAATGGTTCTATAACACTTATCTAGCTTGGGAGAGATTACCTCTTCATCATCCGAAGATGATGAAGGCGCGGTTGAGGAGCTTGATTCGTCTCCACTCTTCTCTTTTGAATCCTCTATGGCCATGAGGGAAAAGTTATGAGTGTTCTTCTCCTCCTCTTCTTCGGATGAACTAGAGGACGATTCATCCCATGTGGCCCTCAAGGCCTTCCTTTTCTTCTTTGGTTTATCCTTCTTCTTCTTTAACTTTGGGCATTCATCCTTGTAATGTCCTTTCTTGCTACACTCATAACAAGTAACATTAGACTTATCAATTTTAAATTTACTTTGGTTACCTTTACCCTTGAGGCTCCGGCTCTTCCTCATCATTCTTCTAACAAAGTTTGCCATCTCGAAGGAAGAAGACCAGCTGCCCTCCTCCTCGGATTCGGACTCGGACTCGAATGAGGATGAAGATACTTCCTTCTTCTTCTTCTTCCCCTTCTTCTTCTTCTTGTTGTCACCTGCCACTAAAGCAATACCTTTCTCTTTTGAACTTTTGTTAGAGATCTCATGTAGCTCCATTTCACATGTCACGCCCCGAGACCCCAGGAGCCGCTGATCCAATAGAAAATCGGACAGCACCTCCCCTGTCCGACGGACAATTCACACATACACATATCACATAAATCACAACCATGCAATTTATATGGCCTCAGGCCTCAAATTAAGACAGAGCACAAAATAAAACCGAATAAAACTTACCTGACTGCGGACCGGTCCGACTTACGACAAAACACAAAGCATAAAGGTCTCACAAACGTACAACTATACTGCCGTATAGTATGACTAAATCCAACAAAAGCAACAGCGGAAGGAAATAATAGAAAATACTAGCGACACACTAGACGATAAATCCCGAAGACATCTCGACAAGTACGCGACCTGGGACAGGCTGTCGGGCACGCTCCAGTCAATCATCCTGAAATAAAAACAAGGAGCTAGCGGTATGAGTAATAAAACTCAGCGAATATCTCATCATATATATATAATAGAAATTCAAAGATAGCAACAGAGTAATAGTCTACCGAACTAACACGTGCATAGGCAGGAATAAGAAGAACTGCAAGAGCATAATAATAACTAGCATACCAAAGTAGCAGAGTCGCCCAGACCAGACATAAGGGTCTCCTGTAAGCGCATGTCAAACATATACAACATCAAGTATAAATAAGCACAAGTAAAGACAAAATAAACGAACACACAAAGTGCAATGACAGGGTCACCCCTGCCGTCGGTCAGACATCGTCACCTATGTACGGGAGGAAGCTGAGCGGAGGCCACCCTCCGACGTAGGGCTGTGATTGCCGTCCATACTCTGCCATCACTACTCCTGAGCGATCGAGTAGACGGGATGCTGCCGGTGTAACACCCCTACTCCATGGCCTATCCTAGCGAGGTCATCCATCAGCCTAAGGCCATCTGTGGAGGACATCTCTGTCTGAGTGTTACCCCTACCCCATGTATATAAATGGGGGAGAGATCTCGCCCTCTCATCTCCTGGTATCTGGACAACTCAAGGAGGGACATCTGCCTGCTACTACGCTCCGATTCACTAACCCATGAGTGCATGAGCGGAGCAGCACAGAGCACACTACCCAATACTCCGTCAACCACTAACCCATGAGTGGCCGTATGGGTAGGTCAGTATGACTGTCAACCTAGCTCACCCAAAAGGGGCCCCTGCTCGGCAGTGATGCACAGTGCACGATGATGCATATACTGGTCAAACAGCATCCACTATCTAGTCCACCTATATCAACATGATATGCAAGGTTCGTGGATAATGCACCATAACCTAAGTCCTAAAGGTATAGGTATCATAAGTCAGTTGTGGCACAAGCAACATCAACAAGACAAATATAAATCATGCCACAAACTATTACGCTATTGCTAAACAAGCATATCAAATATATATATATACATCTGTGACAATTCTAAAAGAAAAGTCAGAGATACCTGCCTCAATACGACGAAGTCCGTGCACGTAGGAAACTCCCAAAATATCCGCCGCAAGTGGACTCCAAATAGCCGAATCAATGATCTGTATCACAACACAAAATTTTAGCTATCATAACCAGTATTAAATAGCTAGGCAAATCCTTAAACCGTACTAACCCCAACCATGTAATAGGTTCGATACTGTTAAAGTTAGTCCACAACCCAGGTTCGATTATACTAGGTTTCTAACCGAGTAGCTCCTCAACTGAGCTAGCTACAACCAAAACCTATTCCCAAAGACCAACCAATTCTATCATGAGCAATCCAAGAAGTCGTAATTTGATATAGCAAGGGAACCAAAACACGTATCCTCTACGCATGCTAATCCCTCTACTGATTAATCCAACATTAGTACAAGATCACAGAAACACTTATGAACCCATCCAACTGCTCCAAATTCATCCAATTTCTCCATGCTCGAATAGCAACAGAACAAGATGAAATAACAGCATATACATCCTATTCCTCGTCGACACCAATCTCAAACAACATCCACTGATCAACCAAAACAAAATTGACCAGAGCCCCCAACTAAAAATCTGATCATTCGAGAACACAGAGATGGAAACAAATCAACTCATCCAAGCACTCGAGATCAACCAACCAAAAGAAAACCATTAGGAAGGATTAGAAACGAATAGAAATCCCAGATCCAAACTACCAAATTGAATCAACAAATCCCGAAGCCAATACAACACGAAACCCTAGTTCATGAATCAAGAATAGATATTTACCTAGATCCGATGCTTACGGCTGTGAGCAAGAAGTGAAGCAACTCAACGCGATGGCAGGGAGACAACTCAGGACTGAGGTTGGGGTCGGCCTGTGCTCGCTGCCTCGATCTGCCCCCGATCTCGTGATCCGCCGCAAGAGGAAGGAGAGGATCGGCGATTCCCTGCCCTGGGCTCGCGAAGTAAGAAGAAGAGTCGGCTCCGCTGCGATCTAGGGCTCGCGAGGGGAAAAGTAGAAGTCGGCGTGGCTGTCGTGGAAGAGAAGAAAAGGAAACGGGAGGAAAAACTCTGCCACGGGGAGAAGAAAAGGAAAGAACTAATCACGACGAGGAATCCGGCCGTTTGGCAATGAAATCGGGCAGGGATTCAGCCGACTCGCGTGGAAGAAAAAGGGAAAAGACAGCTTAGGACTTTTACTGCATGGAATAAAACAATAAGGAATTTAAATGGGGTTTGGCCAATTTTCAATTAAGCCCCCTCTTCTTCCAAACTTTCCATCTACACCCTCCTCTATCAAAATTTTGCATCTAACCCCTTTTTAAACTTAGGTATTTTACATTCTCCCCCTCTAATAAGAATTTGATCCCCAAATTCCATTATTACTAATGGTAAATGCTAACCACTCTATATATGAAAATACGAATACTGCAATGAATAACAGTATGTACCTTAGTCAAATAAATGGGGATATCGAGCTCTGATAGTGGCCTCGAGCTCCCAAGTCGCCTCTGCATCCGAGTGGTGCTGCCATCCAACCCTGACTAGCCGAATCGTCTTGTTCCGTAGCTGACGCTCCCGGAATCCTAAGATCCGTGCAGGTACCTCCTCATAAGTAGCGTCAGGATGGAGCGGAACCGGCACCTCGGATAAAATGTGTGCGGCGTCTGGCACATATCCTCTAAGCATAGATACATGGAACACATCGTGGATGCCGGCCAAGGACGGTGGATGTGCTAAGCGATAAGCTACCGCTCCAATTCTCTCCAAAATCTGGAATGGGCCAATATACCGTGGAGCTAGCTTACCTCTGAGGCCAAAACGTTTCACCCCCTTCGTGGGTGAAACTCGCAGAAAAACATGATCCCCCGCAGCAAACTCTAAGGGTCTGCGTCTCGGTCAGCATAACTCTTCTGGCGATCCTGTGCTGCTGATAATCTCTGTCTGATAGTCCGTACTAACTCTGCCTCGTGCTGAACTCTCTGGGGTCCCAGCAACTGAGTCTCTCCGACCTCATCCCAAAGGGTGGGTGTCCTGCATGCCCTACCGTACAATGCCTCAAACGGTGCCATCTGTATCGCCGAATGAAAGCTGTTGTTGTAGGCGAACTCCACCAAGTGCAAATGGTCCTCCCAACTGCCCCCAAAGTCCATCACACACGAGCGCAATAAGTCCTCCAAGGTCTGGATAGTACGCTCTGACTGTCCATCTGTCTGGGGATGAAAAGCTGTGCTGAGACGGAGCTCGGTGCCCATAGCCCTCTGCAAACTCTGCCAGAACCGAGATGTAAAGCGTGGATCCCTATCTGAGATAATGCTCAAAGGAACTCCGTGTATTCTGACTATCTCCCGACAATACAACTCTGCCAATCTATCAAGAGAATCTGTCCTCCGGATAGCTAAGAAGTGAGCAGATTTGGTTAGTCGGTCTACGACTACCCAAATCGCATCATGGCCTCTCTTAGTCCTCGGCAAACCCACGACGAAATCCATGGTGATATGTTCCCACTTCCACTCGGGAATGGGGATCTTCTGGAGGAGTCCAGCAGGTCTCTGGTGCTCTGCCTTAACCTGCTGACAGACGAGACATCTAGCAACAAAGTCCGCGACATCCCTCTTCATACCGTTCCACCAATAGGATCGTCTCAAATCTCGATACATCCGAGTGCTACCCGGATGAATAGCAAAACGTGATCGGTGAGCCTCCTGCAGTAACTCCTCTAAGATAGGGTGCGCCTCTGGTACACACAACCTCCCTCGGAAGTACAGAACACCCTCCTCGTCACGTGTGAAATCCGACTGCTTTCCTGAAATCGCCTGGCTACTCAGAGACTGAATGTGCTGGTTATTGGCCTGAGCCTCTTTGATCCTTGACCGAATCTCTGACTGAGCCATCAAAGTCACTAGCAATTCTCTCTCTGTCCGAGACTGCTCCTCTAACCCCAGCTCAGAGAAACTCTGAATCAAATCAGTGACCATCACTCTGTGACATGCCAAAACAGCTCTAGACTTCCGACTGAGGGCGTCGGCGACTACATTAGCTTTCCCAGGATGGTAGCTAATGGTGCAGTCGTAATCCTTCAGAAACTCCATCCACCTCCTCTGTCGGAGATTCAGCTCTCGTTGAGTGAATATATACTGTAGGCTCCGGTGGTCTGTGAAGATCTCGAAAGTGACCCCATAAAGATGATGCCTCCAGATCTTCAGCGCAAAAATAATAGCAGCCAACTCCAAATGTGNTAAAGATGATGCCTCCAGATCTTCAGCGCAAAAATAATAGCAGCCAACTCCAAATCGTGAACGGGGTAGTTCCTCTCATGCTCCTTCAGCTGTCGGGAAGCATAAGCAACCACCCGTCCATGCTGCATGAGTACCGCGCCCAGTCCCAAGAGAGATGCATCCGTATACAGAGTGAAACCATCCTCTCCAGAAGGCAGTACTAAAACTGGTGCAGATACAAGTCTCCGCTTCAGCTCCTGAAAGCTGGTCTCACAAGCCTCAGTCCATACAAACTTCACACCCTTCCTGGTCAGGCGTGTAAGTGCTGATGTTATACTGGAGAAACCCTCGACAAAGCGTCGGTAATAGCCTGCTAGCCCCAAGAAACTGCGCACGTCATGGACTGACTTGGGCTGCTCCTAACTGGTGACAGCCTCGATCTTCTGGGGGTCCACTGAAATGCCTCCGCTGGATACTATGTGTCCCAGAAAACCCACAGTAGATAGCCAGAATGCACACTTGTCGTACTTCGCATAGAGTTTCTCCTTGCGAAGAACCTCCAAAATGATACGAAGATAGCGAGCGTGCTCCTTCTCGGACCGAGAATATATCAGAATATCATCGATGAATACTATAACAAACTGGTCCAAGTACGGGAGGAATACTCTGTTCATGAGATCCATGAACACGGCCGGGGCGTTGGTGAGCCCAAATGGCATCACCAAGAACTCATAATGTCCATAACGTGTGCGAAATGCCGTCTTCTGAATGTCTGAATCTCTGACTCTCAGCTGATGATAACCAGATCGCAAGTCTATCTTGGAATACACAGATGTACCCCTCATCTGATCAAACAGATCATCTATACGCGGCAACGGATACTTGTTCCTGACTGTGACTGAGTTAAGCTGCTTATAATCAATGCAGAGTCGCATAGAACCGTCCTTTTTCTTCACAAAAAGGACCGGAGAACCCCACGGGGAAGCACTCGGTCGGATAAAGCCACGATCGAGTAACTCCTGGAGTTGGACCTTCAGCTCTTCCAACTCTCGCGGTGCCATCCGATATGGTGCCTTCGATGTCGGCGCAGTCCCCGATATCAACTCAATGGCGAACTCGACCTCCCGCCGGGGAGGTAAGCCCGGCAACTCGTCTGGAAATACATCCGTAAAATCCCTGACCACTGGAACGTCGGAGATCTGAGGAGTACTACCATCTGAAGTGCTGATTAATGATACCAGAAATCCCTGACAACCCTGTGTAATAAGTCTCTGCGCCTGAAGTGCGGAGATAACTGCTATGCCGTCATCCCGGATGCCAAGGAATTCCCACGAGGGTTGGTCTGGAGGTCGGAAGGTGACCACCCTCGAATGGCAATCAACGGTGGCATGAGAAGTCGTGAGCCAGTCCATGCCTAGAATAATGTCGAACTCTATCATGTCCAGCACAGATAGATCCACGGTAAGGGCGACCCTCCCAAAGTCCAAAGGACACCCTCTGACCTCCTGCGTTACCTCCAGAACTTCTCCTGAAGGTAAGGACACTGATAACCGTGGTACCCTAAGGGTTGGTAACCTGCAGATCTTGCTCAAGAATGCCCGTGATATAAAAGAATACGAACTACCAGTATCAATGAGTAATTCTGCAGTATGTGCATAAAGCAAAATGGTACCTCGAAAGACGGATCCATCCGCTCGATGAGCCTCCTCTCGGGTAACAGCATAAACTCGGCCCGACTCTGGCGGTGGTGGAGGTGGGGGTAATGCCAATGCAGTAGGCACAGAAGGTAGCTAAGGTACTGATGCTCTAGAAATCTGAGACTGCTGATAGACAGGTAGCTGATACCCCGTATAGATCTGCTGACGAGGCTCTGAAATCAACGGCTGAACTGAAGACTGGGGTACCCTAGATGACGCTGCAGCCTCCTGACCCTGGCCCAATAAGCAGTAGAGCTGGATCGGTGGAGGGGCAGTATGCTGCTGTCGTGAAGGAGTCTGGGCCTTGCGACCTCCCCGCTGGGCCCCCGACTGGCCAGAAGATCCTCCTCCAACTGAGCCTCCTGTACCCGCCTCCTGTGCCCTCTGAGGGCAGTGGTATCTCCGATGGCCAGGTTGCTTGCAATGAAAACAAACAGCCCGTCCAATAGTACAGCTGGACATGTCATGCTCCCTGGAACCACACCACGTGCACTGAGGAGACTCGTGGGACCTCTGTCGGTCCTGTCTAGAGGACTGGGAAGACCCTGACGCTGAACCTCCCGTTTTCTGAGGCCGAGGAGCGACCCCAGAAACATCCTGTGCTGACTGCTCCTGTCTACCTCGCTTCCGCGAGGGCTGGGTCTGAGCAGTCTGCAATGTCTTCTTGTCCTTCTTCCTCTCTGATGATAACCTTGCTGCATCGCCTCCACCTGTAAGGCGCGGTCCAATGCCTGTCTGTAGGAAGTCAAATCCCAGGGGGACATCGAGACTGGATGTAGGGGCCAACCCTCTAAGAAAATGAGACATCCTCTCGAGATCACCAGGAAACATCTGAGGACAACTCCTCGGCTAAGCGATGGAATTCTGCATCATACACAGCCACCGACTGCTCTCCCTGACGAATCTCCAGAAACTCCTGCCATCGAGTCAGTTGTTGTGCAGCTGGGTAGTACTGAGTGGTGAACGCCTATCGAAATCTCTCCCAGGTGATCGGCTGAGTGCCCATAACTGATCGCTGCGTGATCCACCATGTCTCGGCTCGGTCGCGCATGTGATACGCTGCGAGCTCAACCCGCTCCAGATCGGTACACTCTAGGTATGGGAATGTCCTCTCCAATGTCTCCAGCCAAGCGCGAGCCACGTTTGTATCGGGGGCTCCATGGAACAGAGTAAGACGGCCCTTAACCGCCTGTGCTAATGCCGGAATCCGAGCCACAGGTCGGCTCGGAACAGTAGTAGTAGGTGCTGCCGGGGGCACTATAGAATCTCCGGATGGTACCGTCGGTCCCGGCGGCTGTATGTCTATCACCTGAGCAGTCTGAGGCTTCGACTGAACCGGAGCAGATGCTGGTGGAGCGGATGAGGGGACAGCCTGAGTCTGGAACATCTGAAACATCTGCTGCATCATCGGCTGCATCATCTGCTGCATCATTTGCTGCATCATCGATGATACATCATCCTGAGGTGCAGCTGCAGGCGCCACTGGGGCTGGTGGTGCAGTCGTAGCTACGGGAGGTACTACCGGTACTGCAGTCGGAAATGGCGACGGTGTCCGCGGGGGCTGAGATCTCTGATCATCAGGAGTCTCGGAAAAGGACCGTCCTCGACCACGTGACCCTGTCCGTGTCCGTCTCACTGGACCCTCCTCTGTCCCCGTCGCCGTCGCTCGATGAGACACTCGTGTCCTCCAATGCGAGGGTCGACCCGGCCCACCAGGTCGGCGGGGTGGAGTCAACTCTATGCGTCGCGGCATACCTGTAGAGATACGCCATTCATTAACACCTGCCTAAGATTTCTAGAATTAACAACAAAACCTGCAACCAGAAAGTAAGATCGTCGCCTGGAGCTGTCCCATCGCCGCCATGTCCCAATCGCGTCTATCGAGAAAATGACTCCGACACAGAATCCGAAAAAAATACCCACAAGACCACAAGGTATCTTGAGAACCTCGCTCTGATACCAAATAAATTGTCACGCCCCGAGACCCCAGGAGCCGCTGGTCCAATAGAAAATCGGACAGCACCTCCCCTGTCCGGCGGACAATTTACACATACATACAACATCATAAATCACAACCACGCAATTTATATGGCCTCAGGCCTCAAATCAAGATAGAGCATAAAATAAAACCGAATAAAACATACCTGACTGCGGACCGGTCCGACTTACGACAAAACACAAAGCATAAAGGTCTCACAAACGTACAACTATACTGTCGTATAGTATCACCAAATCCAACACAAAAGCAACAACGGAAGGAAATAATAGAAAATACTAGCGACACACTAGACGATAAATACCGAAGACATCTCGACAAGTACGCGACCTGGGACAGGCTGTCGGGCACGCTCCAGTCAATCATCCTGAAATAAAAACAAGGAGCTAGCGGTATGAGTAATAAAATTCAGCGAATATCTCATCATATATATATACAAGATATTCAAATATAGCAACAGAGTAATAGTCTACCGAAATAACACGTGCATAGGCAGGAATAAGAACAACTGCAAGAGCATAATAATAACTACCATACCAAAGTAGCAGAGTCGCCAAGACCAGACATAAGAGTCTCCTGTAAGTGCATGTCAATCACATACAACATCAAGTATAAACAAGCACCAGTAAGAGCAAAATAAACGAACACACAAAGTGCAATGACATGGTCTGGTCACCCCTGCCGTCGGTCAGACATCGTCACCTATGTACGGGAGGAAGCTGAACGGAGGCCACCCTCCGACGTAGGGCTGTGACTGCCGTCCCTACTCTGCCATCGCTACTACTGAGCAACCGAGTAGACGGTATGCTGTGGGTGTAACACTCCTACGCGAGGCCTATCCTGGCGATATCACTATCAGCCTCAGGTCATCTCTGGAGTACATCTCTGTCTGAGTGTTACCCCTACCCCATGTATATAATGGGGGGAGAGATATCTCCCTCTCATCTCCTGGTATCTGGACAACGCAAGGGGGGACATCTGCCTGCTACCACGCTCCGATTCACTAACCCATGAGTGCATGAGCGGAGCAGCACAGAGCACACTACCCAATACTCCGTCAACCACTAACCCATGAGTGGCCGTATGGGTAGGTCAGTATGACTGTCGACCTAGCTCACCCAAAAAGGGGCCCCTGCTCGACAGTGATGCACAGTGCAGTATGATGCATAACAACGATCAAATAGTATCCACTATCTAGTCCACCTATATCAACATGATATGCAAGGATCGTGGAACATGCACCATATCCTAAATCCTACAGGTATAGGTATCACATATCAGTTGTGGCACAACCAGCATCGACAAAACAAATATAATAGTCATGCCACCATTCTATTACTCTATTGCTACACAAGCATACCAAATATATATATATCTGTGACAATTCTAAAAGAAGAGTCAGAGATACCCGCCTCCGATGTATAAGTCCGAAAGTGAATAGAACCCTCGTCTAAGTAATATCCGCACTGTATGAACCAAGTCAATGCCCTGCATGTAAAGCAAAATTTTTTATCAAATCAATAAATCACCAATTTAGCTAAATTTACCCACCAAAACATAGTTAGGAAACAAACCCTAACTACTAGCCTACCAAGCTAACCACACAACTACCAGTTAACTTCCCAAATCCAACCTAGATCCCACACCAATCTGCAACTCATAACCGGGAAGATCCAGTACCAGATCCATGTGCAAGCAAATCCCAAACTGAGCAACACCCATGAAGCCCAAGATCACAACTCCACCAATATACAACAATCGAATCCAACAACCAGGGCAAACTCTCGGTTACATCCACCACTAACAGATCAAGCATCATTTCATCAACAACCTAAATCCAAAACCCAACTAGCATCAACCACCAAACGAAGAATATGGCCAGGATCGAAACAGAGGAAACGATTACAAACCACTATCTGATTAACAAAGGCAGTAACCACAGAACATTTCAAATCCTTTGATTCTAAACCACAACCCACGCAAGAATACACAAGATCTCAGAATCTGACCTAGTTCCCAAAACAGGTCAAGAACCAGCCACCATCTCACGGCAATACCAACATACAAAACTTTTCAATTCAACAATGATCACCAATCGAAGAACCCTACCGATCAGAGAAAAGATTACCTCAGATCACACACCCAACCGCCTCTGCTCAGATCGCTCAGGGAGAGAAATCGCCACAACAGCCGTGCCCTAGGTCCCAAAACCAGCCTCTTAAATCGCTGACCCGAGCCCTCGATCGAGTGGAGTTGCCGTCCGGCGAGGAACCGAAGGCGAGGAGGGAGAATCACCCGAGATCGTTGCTGTCGCCGTTCCCTCGCGTGCGCTCGGCGAAGAAGAAGGCGAGTCGGAAAGGAAAAGGAAAGCCAATACACGAAAAAGGAATCCAACCCTTTTTGGCCAAAAGCGTCGAGCCTTTTAGGGAATCTGCCGAAGACTTTGGAAAGGAAAAAGGCAAGTAATTAATGGCTGGTCTTTTTGCAATTTGCCCCTCTGATTTTGACCTATTCGACATAGGCCCTTAAGTTCAGAAATTTTACATTCTGGTCCCTCTATTTCCCATATTTTAACATCTACGATTCGATTCCAAACTACAACGTATTTTATATGATTTTTTTTCTCTAAATGAGACGTGAGTCTTAGGACGTTAATTTTCTAGATCGTCTATTATAAACATTTTTTAATTTTTATTGATCATTGATAAAAAATTTTCATAAAATTAAATCCAGTAATCAGTACCCAAGAATAAATTTGAATTACAGGTCTTACCTACCGCATCAGCGGTCAGTGCATCTCACTGACTGGTGTAAACCCTAATTTATTGTAAATTTTTATTTTGTTACATAATTATAAAGCTGATCGAGTTACATGATGGATGGATTTGACAGTGATGGAACGAATTGTGGAACGTCAGCAGCTTTAATTTGACTTAATTCCCACTTTGTGATTGCGAGTCCAAGTTTCACACTAGCTCCTGAAATCTAATTGGAGAACCTCGGAATTGGTGAGTAGTAATTAGCTAGCCATGAAGGGAGTGGATGCCCTATAAATAGCCCTCCTTCCCGCTGCGTCATTGGTATAACTGGTTCTGTGAAGCTAAAATGGCTAATAGAGCTCGCGTTAAGCTTTTGGCTATTGCCTTCATCGCCCTTGTGAGCTTCCAGCTTGCGTTGGCAGCTAGATCGCTCACCGGGGCTGCCGCAGGAGGCGGCGGTGGAGGAGGCGGGGGAGGTGGAGGAGGAGGTGGAGGCTCTGGCAGTGGTTCCGGATATGGGTCCGGCTCCGGCTCTGGATATGGTGCCGGTGGAGGGAGTGCAGGAGGGTACGGTAAAGGAGGCGGCGGCGGCGGCGGAGGAGGAGAAGGAGTCGGCGGTGGTTCTGGCTCTGGCTCGGGGTCCGGCAGCGGTTATGGGTCGGGATACGGCGAGGGCGCTGGAGGAGGAAGCGCCGGAGGGCATGGGAAAGGCGGTGGTGGAGGCGGGGGCAGCGGAGGCGGTGGCGGTGGGGGAGAAGGGGGAGGTGTAGGCTCCGGCTCTGGTTACGGGCAAGGGTCTGGATCGGGTTACGGCGCGGGCGGTGGGGCTGGTAACGTCGGAGGATACGGAAAGGGTGGCGGCGGCGGAGGTGGTGGCGGCGGAGGAGAGGGCGGCGGCGTTGGGTCGGGATCAGGGTCCGGTCAGGGGTACGGATCTGGATCTGGATCTGGCTCCGGCGCGGGTGGCCCACATGGCGGTGGTTACGGTCATGGCGGCGGCGGCGGAGGTGGCGGCGGTGAGGGAGCAGGCGGGGGCAATGGCTCCGGCTCCGGCTACGGATCCGGGTCTGGGTCTGGGTATGGCAGTGGTGGTGGAAATGACCATAATTAGATGACTAACTTTGTACATTATTATACGAGTATAATCATACAAACATGGTTGTTCGTGCTGTACCGCTAGCTAGCTACCGCATAATGAATAAATGAAAGCTATTTTGCTATGTCTAATTACGAAGGATGCTTGATTATGCATGTCGTTACGTTCTTCTTAGTGAAAATTTGGTATTTATAAATGAAATCCAAGTGAAAACCCACACACGTCACCGCAGTGTTTTTTTTCTTTCTCAGTAATCATTTCTAGGAATAATTACGAATTCTTTCGAGAAATTTAATGTTTTAACAAATATGACAGGATTTTTTTTTAATTTTAATAAATTGTTATATGGATTTTAAATGATGCCTTAGCAAAACTAAAATAAATTAACAATGAAGTCATGTACTCAAGAAATGGCTCAAATATCTTTCCAAGTCTCTTAATGACAAGTAATTTTTTTTTAAAAAAAACAAATCTGATATTTTTTCTTCTTTAAATCTTTTTTTTCATAATATATATATATATATATATATATGTGTGTGTGTGTGTGTGTGTGTGTGAAGATTTGATTACACTTGCACATAACATCCATCGCCATGATAACTTGTTTTGAAAAAAATAATGAATACGGAGAAGATAAATCAAGGAGATTATTAACCTAGATGATATAGCTAACGAATGAGAAATACACACTCAGTTCATGATTCTCTACATGGTGTCCCATTGTATCCTAAATCCAACATAATCTCAAGAGGTGCTTGATAAGCGGGTTTAAAAGGTGAGAATGAGAATGAAATCTATTTCATTCCCATTCATGATGCTTGGTATACGGGAATCAGAATCAAAATAAGGATATGATACCCTTGATTTTATAACTCACCCCCCACTAGGTTATCACCAAACCCATAAATTCCTCAATTAAACTCATTACCATTCTCATTATCAAATTTATATCAAGCGTTCCCTCAAAGTGCAAGAACCTACTCCAAACAGGAGTTTAGCAAGTCTAGGCTATCTCAATTTTTAAAAAAAATAACAAAAATAAATATTCATACTAATACCATAGTATTTTTTATTCAAAGCTAAAATGATAAAATTAAATTAACTTCAACATAGTTTACAAAATTTACATAAAATAGTTTAACAAAATTCACTTTAACATAGTCGCAAAATTTAGTTTACATAAAATATATAGTTCATTATGTCCATATATACTTGATTACTTAGTTGGAAAAATTATTTTTCAACTTATAAAAAATGGGGGAAAAAATCATATGTTATCAAATCTAAGAAAATAAAAAAAATCCTTCAATCTTAAATAAAGTCTTCAATAAAAAATGGTCAAATTAATGGGATTACCTAAAAAACTCATACTCAATTAAACTCATTTAAAAATAATAAATAACAAGTTATATAAATTCTTGCTACATCAATTATGATTTTTAAAAATATTAGTATATATTTATTTTAAAAATCTTGAAATGTAGTTTACTTAAAATAAACAATATATATCTATATATAAATTAAAAATAATGCAAATTATATAAATTTAGGAGATTTTTTTAAAAAAAACATTAACTAAAATATTATAATTTTGATTAAAAACTATATATCATTTGATTATTTGCAAGCAAAATAAATTCTCCTAATTAAATATATTTTTTTTTAATTTAAAGTTTGTGAAAAAAATATTTCGGTCAGGATTGATGCAAAACTTATTTTCTAAAGAATTTTGAGCTTAAATTTTGTTCTAAAAAAATAACTATATATATAATAATAACCTTTATGTTTAAAATAATTTTATATCTAAATAAATACATGCATTTTAATATATTATATTGGAATCCACAAAATACATTTAAATAACTTTAAATTATCCTGTAAAATTTATCAACTATTATCTATATAGTCTTCTCCTTTATATATATATATATATATATATATATATATATATAGAAGCCATCAGAATTCACTACTGAAACTCAAAATATTATCCAATAGTTTTGAATAGAACTTGTTTAGTTTTTTCTGTTACAGCTTATTTTATGCGCCGGATTCATTGACATCAAAAACAAACACAAAGAAAAAGAGAGGTATGCAGTAGGTAATGCATCGTCTAAGTGCAAGAACATGAGCCTCTCTCATATTCATATTGTTCGATGTCATGGATATCATGTGAATGGAAAGGAAGATGGTGAGACTTTAGTTTCATATTGAGACTTTCTAGTAAGTAAAAAGTGAGATGGAGAATAAAAGGACTCCATTATGAATAGGATTTTAGTCCCACATTGAGAGTTTCATGGTATAAATATTGATTTATATTGTTTCACAAGCATGTTAGTTGTGAACAAATATTAGGGGAGAGTCTCTCTCTCACACATGGGTGTGCAGGGGTTGCAAATCCAGGGCCTGGATTTGTACTGAACCAAGTGAATTCGTGTGTGTGCACAACCCGCGCACGCTGAATGTCCGACCGTCCAAGCAGATGAACCGTTGTGCCCGTGATCTGCTGTTGTATCCTGAGAGACAGAAGTTCATCTGAGCCTCGAAGCACCGTCGGAGGAGGATGGCCTCAGCAAATTCCTGGTCGGTCGGGAGACGTCCGACCTCTACTCGGGAGCTCAGGAGACACTACTCAGGACTACTGTTCGAGAAACCCGATCGAGAGACTCGGGTCGGCAGCTTAGGAGCTTCACTCGGGAGCTCGACAATTTTAATAATTTCAATTTATTATAAAATTTAAATTTTCCGAATATCCTCCAACACATATATAGGATTATCAGTCTACTTGATTTTTTTTTCGATAAATCCTTCTTTTTTTTTCGTAATGTCGTCTTCCTTCCAGCAATCAGAAATATGGCACATTTTTCTTCCCTCAAGTGTTCCTCTTTGGCAATATTAATGCATTCTCAATAGTCAGAATACAATGACTCTCTCGCTCTCTCTAAAAAAAAAGTCAGAATACAATGGCCCTTTCAAATTCTAACAGTCAATTCCCAAAGTACGCGCGCATCTGAAGTTTCCGAATGCGCCCAAAATACGATTTCATTCTCCTCAAAAATTCACCTATCGAGGACAATGATAGCAATTAACATATTAATCAGAAATTAATTTTTTTACGATTTATCATTATTTTTATATTTATTATAATCATATTTATCATGATATATTAGCATATTTATCTTGATATTTTTCATATATCATTTTATTAGCCGTTGATAATTAATCAATACAATAAAGCAATTGTATTCTCTGAATTTATATCTTTTTTTCTTTCTTTTATTTGTCTCTATGCTCTTATATTTTGTATTTCAATACCACTAACAATTGATTTTTCTCCTTCCTTTCTTATCTTTCCTCTCTACTTTACATGTAACACCTTTCCTCTTTCTCTTTGCCCCCAAGTTTTGGCTTAGTTAGTTATCACATGATAAAATTACTAAATCAAGTAAGAGGCAATTCCTGGCGAAGCCGGAAGAAATACTCTCCTATGTGGGAGTTTGCATAATTTCCTGATTTAGTTCTATATAAATGATTGTGGGGTTGGTAGTATGAGGTACCCAGGGTCAACGTATGACCAAATTTTCTCACTTCTTCTTCATCTCTTCTATTTTTTATTTTTATTTTTATGATGTTGGTTTTTAAACACCATGACCGATATAATGCTAATTTTTAAAAATTAACATCACAGCTTAAAAATGAGGGGTGTTAGTTTTTTAAAAATCAACACCATAGTTTAAACATTAGCATCATCAGTATCACTATAGTGTTGAAAGATAAAAAAGAGAGCCCCACAATAATTGGAATGGATTCAATTAGAGTTGTTTAAGTCATTAATAGATGAGTTTTGACCGAAACTCATTGTTGTACCTAAGATATTTGGATATTTGAAAAGTTGACATGTAATGAAAGATGATAGTGTAGCGATGGTATATATGATATTT
This sequence comes from Boesenbergia rotunda, assembly GCA_024364735.1. Lineage (NCBI taxonomy): Eukaryota > Viridiplantae > Streptophyta > Magnoliopsida > Zingiberales > Zingiberaceae > Boesenbergia > Boesenbergia rotunda. The sequence goes on along the minus strand of JAGFNQ010007074.1, from coordinate 82,744 downwards.
ATGTTTGGTTCTGAAATCATTATAATAAGTTATGTGTATGTATCAATTGTCTTAAAATCAACTTTAAAATTTTTTGATCACTATTCTTAATGACCTCGACCTAATATCTTTGGACACATAGACTCCGGATCTCTTCAGATACCTATTACACTTGTAATGGATCCGATCAAAGCTTTCTATGTCTATAAATGAGTTTCGTATATGTGCCCAGAGATATCAACTTAAAGTCATTAACAACCATAATCGGAAGGTTTTCAAAGTTTAAGACTTTAAAATAATTGACACATACACAACATTTATCGGAAGAATATCAAAACTAGGCATGGACATCATAAATACTTTTACTATATTATCCTCTTCTATAATATGTCAACTTTTCAAAATTTTAAATTCTCAAGGTTAATCAATGCATTTCCGCTAAAACTTATTGATAGACCTAGAAAGTTCTGATCAAACTCATTCCAAGTGTTATAAACTTTTGAGATTTCACAGAGTTTGTGTACCTTGAGATATTAGCTTAAAGTCATTAGCAATAGTGATTAGAAAATAAGAAAATTGACACATACATATGACTTATCATAGGTATATCAAAATCAGGCATGAGCACCATAAATATATTCATTGCGCTATTTTTTTTTATTACATGTTAACTTTTTAGAAATCCAAATCTCTTAAGTCTATCAATAGGTTTTAGTTAAAATTCATTCGGCAATTTACCAAAGGGCGTACGCAACAATCGGTAATTACCAACGGGCGCACCATGGTTTTATTTTCACCAAAGGGCGCACTCATTATAGTGAACTTCCTCTAATACCCCTCATGTTATCTATTGCTTTTCTCTTTCTCTCTCAGTAATAAATTCTGAGACGTCAGCACATGCAATGTGATTTAATTACTGTCTTTTATTTTAAAATAATATTTAATGGAATCGGCGCTAAATTAAAAAACGTAAGGTAAAAATTAAAAAAATATTTCACTTTAAAAATTTCTCATCCAACGTGATTTAAAAATATAAATAAATAATTTTTATTTTTATTAATATAAATTAATATATTAAATAAAATTTAATAAATATATTAATGTATAAAAAGTTTTTGGAAACAAACTGTTGGATTTAAAAATATAAATAAATGATTTTATATTTGATTAATAGAAATTAATATATTAAATAATATTTAATAAATATATTAATGTATACATATTTTTTGAAAAAACTGACCGTAGTAGCTTTCAGGCCCACGCTGGGCCTGAAATATTTTTATTTCAGGCCCAGCGTGGGCCTGAAATTTTTTATTTCAGGCCCACGTTGGGCCTGAAATCTTTTGATTCAAGCCCGACACGAACTCAAATTTTTTTTCTATTTAAAAAATATATTAATATATAAAAAACCTATCAAAACACTTAATTTTAGATTCAAACGCAGGGCCTGAAGTCATCCCAGGAGGGTTTGAAGTCAAATAACTTCAGATCCTATAAATAATTAATTTAATAAATAATAATTAAATATAAAAAATATTTTTAAAATTAAAAATTTTTTAGTGAGGGCCTGAAGTCATCAGTGACTTCAGGTCCTCTATCTGAAAAATTTTCCCTTAGGCCTGAAGTCATCCGACTTCAGGCCTAAGGAGGGCCTGAAGTCTGATGACTTCAGGCCCTCCAACATTAAATATATAAAAATAATAAAAACTTTTTTAAAAAAAAGGTATAATATATAATTACATAATAATAAAATGTTATAGGAGTGGTTTAGGTATATCAGTGAGTTTTGAGCAAAACTCACTGATGGACCTACCATATTTGGAATTCTGAAAACTCTATATCAGTAGACAGGGTTGAGCTAGGAGATGAGATTTTGGGTGCCGAAACCTCTAATCTTGCCGTATCACCAATGCTATAGCAGTGGTTTAGGTATATCAGTGAGTTTTGAGCAAAACTCACTGATGGACCTACCATATTTAGAATTCTGAAAACTCTATATCAGTAGACAGGGTTGAGCTAGGAGATGAGATTTTGGGTGCCGAAACCTCTAATCTTGCTGTATCACCAATGCTATAGGAGTGGTTTAGGTATATCAGTGAGTTTTGAGCAAAACTCACTGATGGACCTACCATATTTGGAATTCTGAAAACTCTATATCAGTAGACAGGGTTGAGCTAGGAGATGAGATTTTGGGTGCCGAAACCTCTAATCTTGCAGTATCACCAATGCTATAGGAGTGGTTTAGGTATATCAGTGAGTTTTGAGCAAAACTCACTGATGGACCTACCATATTTGGAATTCTGAAAACTCTATATCAGTAGACAGGGTTGAGCTAGGAGATGAGATTTTGGGTGCCGAAACCTCTAATCTTGCTGTATCACCAATGCTATAGAAGTGGTTTAGGTATATCAATGAGTTTTGCTCAAAACTCACTGATATACCTAAACCACTGATATAGCATTGGTGATACAGCAAGATTAGAGGTTTCGGCACTTAAAATCTCATCTCCTAGCTCAACCCTGTCTACTGATATAGAGTTTTCAGAATTCCAAATATGGTAGGTCCATCAGTGAGTTTTGCTCAAAACTCACTGATATACCTAAACCACTCCTATTGCATTGGTGATACAGCAAGATTAGAGGTTTCAACACCCAAAATCTCATCTCCTAGCTCAACCCTGTCTACTGATATAGAGTTTTCAGAATTCCAAATATGGTAGGTCCATCAGTGAGTTTTGCTCAAAACTCACTGATATACCTAAACCACTGCTATAACATTGGTGATACGGCAAGATTAGAGGTTTCGGCACCCAAAATCCCATCTCCTAGCTCAACCCTGTCTACTGATATAGAGTTTTCAGAATTCCAAATATGGTAGGTTCATCAGTGAGTTTTGCTCAAAACTCACTGATATACCTAAACCACTCCTATAACATTTTATTATTATGTAATTATATATTATACCTTTTTTTAAAAAAAGTTTTTATTATTTATATATATTTAATGTTGGAGGGCCTGAAGTCATCAGACTTCAGGCCCTCCTTAGGCCTGAAGTCGGATGACTTCAGGCCTAAGGGAAAATTTTTTAGATAGAGGGCCTGAAGTCACTGATGACTTCAGGGCCCTCACTAAAATTTTTTAATTTTAAAAATATTTTTTATATTTAATTATTATTTATTAAATTAATTATTTATAGGATCTGAAGTTATTTGACTTCAAACCCTCCTGGGATGACTTCAGGCCCTGCGTTTGAATCTAAAATTAAGTGTTTTGATAGGTTTTTTATATATTAATATATTTTTTAAATAGAAAAAAAATTTGAGTTCACGTCGGGCCTGAATCAAAAGATTTCAGGCCCAACATGGGCCTGAAATAAAAAATTTCAGGCCCACGCTGGGCCTGAAATAAAAATATTTCGGGCCCAGCGTGGGCCTGAAAGCTACTACGGTCAGTTTTTTCAAAAAATATGTATACATTAATATATTTATTAAATATTATTTAATATATTAATTTCTATTAATCAAATATAAAATCATTTATTTATATTTTTAAATCCAACAGTTTGTTTTCAAAAACTTTTTATACATTAATATATTTATTAAATATTATTTAATATATTAATTTATATTAATAAAAATAAAAATTATTTATTTATATTTTTAAATCACGTTGGATGAGAAATTTTTAAAGTGAAATATTTTTTTAATTTTTACCTTACGTTTTTTAATTTAGCGTCGATTCCATTAGATATTATTTTAAAATAAAAGTCAGTAATTAAATCACGTTGCATGTGCTGACGTCTCAGAATTTATTACTGAGAAAGAAAGAGAAAAGCAATAGATAACATGAGGGGTATAAGAGGAAGTTCACTATAATGAGTGTGCCCTTTGGTGAAAATAAAATCATGGTGCGCCCGTTGGTAATTACCGATTGTTGCGTACGCCCTTTGGTAAATTGCTATAGACCTAAAGAGCTCTGATTGAACTCATTTCAACTACTGTGGGTTTTTACAGTACTCTGAAATTCAAATATGTCATTTTTTACTATTTTAAAAAATTAGCACCACAACAATATTAATGATGTTGGTGTTTAAATTATGGTGTTGGCTTTTTTTAAAAAAACTAGCATGGCTGATTTTTAAATTGTGGTATTGATTTCTAAAAATTAGAACCATAGCGGTGCTAGTATTTAAAAATCAGTATCATGAAAAAATTAAAAAATAGAAGAGAGGAAAAAAAGAGAGGAAAGATGTTTACATGCAAATAGAGGAAAGAGGAAAGAGAAAATAGTAAAGAAAATAGAGGAGATGAAGAGAGAAATTCTATATAAAAAAATTGGAATTCATCATTCTGGCAGCCCTCCCCTACATGACTACTCCGGCCATATCATTAGGAGGTATTTAATCAGGTACCTAGCAGGCCCATGTGGGAGGGTATTTCCATGCCTTTATCGAGATTTAGCCTTTGATTAATTTTGCAAATCCACCCTATAGTTATTAGCTCGGCTATCAGGGGCGGAAATGAAAAAAGAAATTCTACAAAAGTGAAATTTGTCATTCTAACAACCCCTCTATGTGACTATCTCATATCATTAGGAGGAAGTAAATCAGATATTGGATAGGTCCTCATATAAGAAGGTATTTTTATGATTTTATTGAGATTCGACTCTCAATACAAAAGAAGAGAGAAAGATATATAATTAAAGGCACGGAGGAAAGAAGAGGCGGAAAAGTCAACTTAATGGGAGAGATATAAAATGAAAATTAGAAGGACCTTCTGCATTAATTAGAAAATTTCCTAGCTTTTCCTTTTGTATTTATTGTCAAGCTTTCTAATATAAAGACTCAGGTGTACAATTAGGGTTGAGCATTCATCAAAATTAAATCGATTGAATCGAATAAATTGAAAACTAAATTAGTCGATTTTTTTTCAAACCAACCGAACCGATCGAATTTTCTATGAAAACCGAACCGATAAAATTTTAGTTAATTCAATTTTCGACTGAATTAACCGAAATTCTAAATTTTATTTGATTTTTAATTAAAATATCAAGATTTTATTTAATTAATTATATTTTCAAATATAAAATAATTAAATTAATATTTTTATACGGTTTATTCGATTTACAATATTAATGATGTTGGTGTTTAAATTATGGTGTTGGTTTTTAAAAAAAAACTAGCATGACTGATTTTTAAATTGTGGTATTGATTTCTAAAAATTAGAACTATAGCGGTGCTCGTATTTAAAAATCAGTATCATGAAAAAATTAAAAAAAATAGAAGAGAGAAAAAAAAAAGAGAGGAAAATATTTACATGCAAATAGAGGAAAGAGAAAATAGTAAAGAAAATAGAGGAGATGAAGAGAGAAATTCTATAAAAAAAATGGAATTCATCATCCTGGCAGCCCTCCTCTACACGACTACTCCATACCATTAGGAGGTATTTAATCAGGTACTTAGCAGGCCCATGTGGGAGGGTATTTCCATGCCTTTATCGAGATTTGGCCTTTGATTAATTTTGCAAATCCACCCCATAATTATTGGCTCTGCTATCCGGGGCGGAAATGAAAAAAGAAATTCTATAAAAGTGAAATATGTCATTCTAGCAACCCCTCTATGTGACTATCTCATATCATTCGGAGGAAGTAAATCAGGTATTGGATAGGTCCTCGTATAAGAATGTATTTTTATGATTTTATTGAGATTCGACTCTCAATAAAAAACAGAAGAGAGAAAGATATATAATTAAAGGAACGAAGAAATGAAAAGGGAAAAAAAGTCAACTTAATGAGAGAGATATAAAATGAAAATTAGAAGGACCTTCTGTATTAATTAGAAAACATCATATCTTTTCCTTTTGTATTTATTGTCAAACTTTCTAATATAAAGACTCAGTTGCACAATTAGAGTTGAGTATTCAATCAAAATTAAATTGACTGAATCAAATAAACTGAAAACTAAGTTAATTGTTTTTCTCAAACCAATCGAACCGATCGAATTTTCTATGAAAACAAAACTTACTGAACTGATAAAATTTTATTTAATTTGATTTTCGACGGAATTAACCGAAATTTTAAATTTTATACGATTTTTAATTAAAATAACTGTAAATTGTCTTTAAATCTCCAACTGAATCTTAAACTTTATCTTCAGTCTCTATGTCAGAAAAAATTCATTTCCACTCCTTATATGCAAAGTTTCATTTGCTTCATCTTCCTAATAAATATTGCTTTACCTAATTGCCCTTATTATTTTTAGGTATAAAAAGTCCAAAATATGGTATAGTTCCTCCTAAATTCAGTATTATATAATTAAAAACTAGTATATTTTTTATCAAATTAAGTACCATACTTTTTATACGTATAAAAAGTCCAGGAAGAAGTATAAATCTTCCTAAATTCAATATATTTCAATTAAAATTTAGTATATGTTCTATCAAATTGAGTACAATTATTTTTTCACCGGATCAATTGATTAGGAGTTCATACCTAATTGTCCTTATTATTTTTAGGTACAAAGTCCAAAATGAGGTATAGTTCCTCCTAAATTCAATATCATATAATTAAAATCTAGTATATTTTCTATCAAATTAAGTACCACACTTTTTATACGTATAAAATGTCCAAAAATAAATATAAATCATCCTAAATTTAGTATATTTCAATTAGAATTTAATATATGTTCTATCAAATTGAGAACAATTATTTTTCCACCGAACCAATTGATTAGGAGTTCATACCTAATTGCCCTTATTATTTTTAGGTATAGAAATTCCAAAATGAGGTATAGTTCCTCCTAAATTCAATATCATATAATTAAAATCTAATATATTTTCTATCAAATTAAGTACCATACTTTTTATACGTATAAAAAAAATCTAAAAATAAGTATAATTCTTCCTAAATTCAGTATATTTCAATTAAATTTAGTATATATTCTATCAAATTGAGCATAATTGTTTTTCCACCGGACAAATTGATTAAGAGTTTATACCAATTAATTAGCTTAGGATGAATTGATTAGGTCATACTCAATTTGATATAAAATATATTGAATTTTAGTTAAATGATGTTGAATTTAGAAAGAATTATACTTGATTTTAGACTTTTTGTACCTAAAAAAATTTAGGGGTAATTTGGTAAATCTATAGTTGAAACACATGAAACATTGCATGTAGGGAATGGAAATAAATTTTTTCTGACGCAGGGATTGAGGAGAAAATTGAATTTGCATGCAGAGAATTTAGGATAATTTTCCCTTAAAATAACAAGATTTTATTTAATTAATTATATTTTTAAATAAAATATAATTAAATTAATATTTTTATTTGATTTATTCGATTTATTCGATTTAACTTAATTATAAAATTCAAAATTAAAACTGAACTAATTTAATCGAAAATTGAATCTATTTTATTTAAAAAAAATTAAAAACAGAATTAATCGAAACAATCTTTCTGAATTTTTTAGCTCACCTTTATGCACAATCTTTGATGGTATTATAGATGGAAGATTATCCTTCATTTATAATATGACAAAAAGACAACCTAACATAGACTCACACTGACTCGGAAAACATCAGCCAGTGCCAAAGCAGAAAATTGAATCATAGATATTCCTGACCTACCACATATAGTCAGTGCATCGCACTGATCACTGCTGTACGTAAACCATTATTTATTATCAATCTCCATTTTGTTACTTACATAAATATAATATAAATATGATCAAGTTGCATGATGGATGGAAAATTTGACAGTGATTGAAACCAAATGTGGAACAGCGGCAGCCATTTAAATTGACTTAATTCCCACTCTGTTCTTCAAGTCCCAAGTTTCACACTCCTCAACCCTACGCATTGCGACTTCGGAGTTGGCGATTGTTATCCATGAAGGGCGTGGATGCCCTATAAATAGCCCTTCTTCCCCTTGCGTCCTCAACAATCAACATATATAGCTAGCAGTGCATGTGCATGCAGCTGAAATGGATAATAGAGCTCGCGTTAAGTTTTGGGCCGTTGCCTTCATCGCCCTTGTGACCTTCCAGCTTGCGTTGGCAGCTAGAACGCTCACCGGGGCTGCCGCAGGAGGTGGCGGCGGAGGTGGTGGAGGAGGAGGCTCTGGCAGTGGTTCCGGATATGGGTCCGGCTCTGGATATGGTGAGGGTGCCGGTGGAGGGAGTGCCGGAGGATACGGTAGAGGAGGAGGAGGAGGAGGAGGTGGAGGAGGAGAAGGAGGCGGCGGCGGTTCTGGCTCTGGGTCCGGCAGCGGTTATGGGTCGGGATACGGTGAGGGCGCTGGAGGAGGAAGCGCCGGAGGGTATGGGAAAGGCGGTGGAGGAGGCGGCGGAGGTGGAGGAGGAGGCGGAGGCTCTGGCAGTGGTTCCGGATATGGGTCCGGCTCCGGCTCTGGATATGGTGAGGGTGCTGGTGGAGGGAGTGCCGGAGGGTACGGTAGAGGAGGAGGAGGAGGCGGTGGTGGAGGAGAAGGAGCCGGCGGCGGTTCTGGCTCTGGCTCTGGCTCTGGAAGCGGTTATGGGTCGGGATACGGTGAGGGCGGTGGAGGAGGAAGCGCCGGAGGGTATGGGAAAGGCGGCGGTAGCGGCAGCGGAGGCGGTGGCGGTGGGGGTGAAGGGGGAGGTGTAGGCTCCGGCTCTGGCTACGGGCAAGGGTCTGGATCGGGTTACGGTGCGGGCGGTGGGGCTGGTAATGCCGGAGGATACGGAAAGGGCGGCGGCGGTGGAGGTGGCGGCGGCTGAGGAGAGGGCGGCGGTGTTGGGTCTGGATCCGGGTCCGGTCAGGGGTATGGATCTGGATCTGGCTCCGGCTCGGGTGGCGCACATGGTGGTGGTTACGGTCATGGCGGCGGAGGCGGAGGCGGAGATGGCGGCGGTGAGGGATCAGGTGGGGGCACCGGCTCCGGCTATGGATCTGGGTCTGGGTACGGCAGTGGTGGTGGAAATGGACATAATTAGAATATTAGATGACTAGATTTCTATAGTATTGTACGAGTATAATCATACAAGACATGGTTGTTGTGCTGTACCGATAGCTACCGTATAATTAATAAAGGAAAGCTATATTGCTGCTAGGTATATTTTCGCAGTGAAAAAAAATAACGGTAAATCTAGCTCGTTAAAATCTGACGAGCTAAAATGACTTTTTTATAAATAGAAAAAAACTAATTTAATATAAAAATAAATAAAACTGATTACGTAATTAATAAGATTTATGTTGTGTTTGGAAGAATTAGAGATAAGAAATTTATTTTTTTTATTCGTTCATTTTACAATTACGTGTAAAAGAACGTGTCCCTTTTTTTCTTTGAATTGCCCAAGCCCATCCTTTTTCAACACAGATCTACTGGGCCGGGCATTGTTTGGGCCGAATGGCCGATTTATGTGATTGGGTCACACCATTTATCACTGGCCCGACCCATGGATCAGGCCCGTCCTGAGATCTTCTACATACCAAAAATTGCCAGTCTATCTACTATCATAGTAATGTTCTAAAAAGCGCTAGATGTGTCCCCGGGGCTATGGTACAGCAGTAGGGTAACTAGTTGTTAATCCAGGCATCCACGGTTCGATCCCTAGCTACGGCGCGAACCCTGGGACGCTGAGCTTCTAGACTGCCCACCGCGAGCGCTTCCCGATTTATCCTGGTGACCGGTGGGAAACTTCCGTGGGGCCAGGCCAGTCATCCCAGGTTCAATTTATTTGCTGCCTGATTCATCATTTTTTTTTAAAAAAAAGCACTAGATGTTCCGTGGGACCGGGTCGGTCATTTTAGATTCGTCTACTACCTGGTCAATATTTGTATTTTTAAAAGTATTGGATGGATGACAGCGCTTGTGGCCTAATGGATAAGGCGTCTGACTTCTAATCAGGCGACTGTGGGTTCGAGTCCCACCAGGCGTGATCATTTTTATCTATCCTAATTCTTTACCCCCGGGGCTATGATGCAGTGGTAGGACGATGTGGCCTAATGGACTTCTAATCAGGCGATTGTGAGTTCGAGTCCCACCGGGTGTGATCATTTTTACCTATCCTAATTCATTGCCCCCGGGGCTATTCGCTATCTCAGGCATCCATGGTTTGATCCCTAACTATGACGTATTTTACAGGATCTTTTTTTAAATGGGGTGCGAACCCTAGGACATTGAACTTCTAGATCGCGAGCGCTTCCCGATTTATCCTGGTGATCGGTGGGAAACTTCCGTGGGGTCAGATCGGTTACTCCAGGTTCGTCTGCTACTTGGTTCAATATTTTTTTAAAAAAAGCACTAGATGGTAGACGGACGGTCACCCACCGTCTAGCGCCTTGACGCCTAAGTAGTGCCTAGATGAAATATTTTTTCTCTATTAATTAACAGTGTTCAATCGATTAAACTAATATTCAATCGATTTGATAGACTTCTATTTTTTGTGAAATTCACGCCAATCTATTGACTAATTGATCGGCAGGCTTTTGTTTCTCGCGAAACTTTTGCCGACTAATTGATTGACAGTATTCAATCAATTCGATAAATTTTTATTTTTCACGAAACTCTTACTAATCCATTGATCAATCATTAACAATATTCAATCAATATCGGCCCCCTCAGGTAGCCGGTGCTCAGGTAGCCGATTAATACGATGGTACCTAAAGATATCGACTTTATAAAAGATGAGGTAGTAGACAACCGTCCCATGCCTCGGTTAGGCGGCGCTTAGGCAGTCTTGGACGTCGCCTCTGAAGCACTGATCCAGAACCCACACTTGGTTTTTATGCGATGAATAAATATTTAATCCTTTAAATAAATTTCTAGAAATAATTGTTTTTATTATGGAGGGTAGAGATGTCTTTGAAATAGGGATAGGGTATATAATTGTTTGATAGATTAATTAGTCAAATTTACGAATTATATGATTGATTGATTTAATCAATTAAAATTAATTGAGATTAATTGAAAATGCTCGCCTCTCTTGGTTGCACCTTCACTTTGAGTGCGTAAGTTATGTTCTAAGTTAAAAAATATTTAGGGATTTATTATACATTTGACAATGAGAATCATAATAAATTTTAATTAAGAAATTTATAAATTTAGTGATAACATAGTGGAGACTAGATTATAAAATTAAATATATCATATCTATATTTTTATTTCAATTCTCATATATCAAAGATCATAAATAAGAATGAAATAAATTTTATTCTATTTCTGCCTTTTTAAACGCTTCCTTAGAAAAAAGAGAGGCACATAAAATCCAAGTAGGCGAAGCTTCTTTATTGAGCAAACATCAAAAATCCTACGTGTATCCTACAGTGAAAACGCCCGTCGATCGGCCGGGCTATATAAACTGCATACCTCTTCTAATTGCTCCCCAACTCTGCTGCCGTCCGTTCCTATCCAACACCGAGTGCCTCCACGGGCATTACTGAGATGGTAAAAAATTGATAGATTGCCATTAAAAATTTTGAGTTTGAGTCATGAGACTGGTGTGATATAAATTTTTGTATCCTATGTAAAAAGTATCTCTTTTCAATCTCTTACCTTCTTAAGTCATCATGATTTACTCGTCTGTATTGATCCTGAAACAGACTGATGAAAGTATTGGGGGCAAACGTTTGGGGTGCGTTTGGTTGAGGGTATTCATTGATAACCTTAATTATTCATCTAAGGTTATCAATAAAAATCTTGTTTGGTTTAGGTAATGAAGAATTCTCAGGTAATCAATTATACCCGCCACATCAGCAAAAGTGATCATAGAGCCCGGAATCAGAAAACCAAAGGAAAGCCTGGTTTTTCTCAATTCCGGGGTTAAGACAATTTTCTTTCCAAAATTAACCTTCAGTATTTCTTATTTATGACACAAATACCCTTAACCATCCATTTAATTACATAATACCCTTTTCGGCCGACTCACGCCCGACTCCTCGCGACAGCAGAAACCCAAGCGGCCACGCGACTCCGCGCAACTCGAAGGCGACAACCGCGGCGAGGCCTTCTTCACCGCGGAAACCCTAGCGATGATTCGAAGGGAGCTTGGAAGCCTTCTTCACCGGCGATTCGAAGCCTTCTTCACAGCGGAAACCCTCGCGGCGATTCACAGGTATTTATTTTCGTGTTCTTTCCATCTCGAGATAATATTTTCGTGTTCATAGGCATTCATAGGATTCCCATGCTTGATTTTTTTAATTTTTTCATGAAGATGATCTCTTGATTTTTTTCACAGGATTTCCATGTTTCTTCTTTCGATCTCCTGAAATTGGCATTTGAAGAAACCTCAAAGAAATTCCCGCAGTGTACCAAAAAGGTACATTTAATTAGATAACTAATAAATTACTTTGTTATGCGATTATTCATTTATTTGCAAATTTCCAATCTATCATCAACCAACAAAAAAAAAACAACAAAAAAAACATCAAGAAGCAATAAACAAGACATACTGGAAAGCATGAGAGGTTTCAAAGTGAAAGAAGCCTTGTAACATGAGTTACTTTTGTATGTTGGTCATCAGCTCTGTTTTGTGGGGCAATAAATTACTTTTTTGATTTTTTCATGAAGATGATCTCCTAATTTTTTCACAGGATTCCCATGCTTGTTCTTTCCATCTCCTGATTTTTTCACAAGCATTCACACTTCCAAGTTTGGAGATTTTAATTCATGTCTTCATCTAGCCATGTAAATGCATGTTTTTTTAATTCGTGTTCATAGGCATTCACACTTTGTAAATGCATGTTTTTTTTGTTTTTTTTAATGTAGCCATTTGGACACCGACCATTCCTACATGACACTCATATTTGAATTCCTACAGCTTGATATGTCTCACTTTTTCAGTGGGTTTTTTGATTTCTCCAGACAACAGTAGCATAATCAGTTATGCTCAATCTTTTAATCGTATTTGATAGAGTTGCTTTGGAAGATTTGAACTTTTCCATAAATTTCATAGTGTAGTTCATTTTGGCATAATATGCATGATTCATTTTGGCATAATAGTTGCATGATTCATTGATAGAGTTGCTTGGATTGAATTATTTCTATCTAGCTGTGTTGTTGCCTTGGACTGTAGTTGGATCCAGAAAATTATTTGATCTTCATTGTTTGATCGTAACAAGGATGAACATAATGCTCTTCCTGTAGATGAACTTATCGAAAAAGCAGATGGATTTGCTGGAGTTTTCAAGGTATTTTTGGATGCTGTCCATTTGAAACAAGATCAGTAATGCTATTGAAATCTCACGAACCACATTTCCACCAATGTAATGCACCAGAAACTGCAATGCAATTCTTTAAAACAATTAAAGAACAAGATCTGTAATTCTCTAATGCACGTTAATTCTCTTATTTCAGAACATAAGTATGAGATTGTGAAGATTCTCCAAGAACAGAAGCATGCATGTGAAATGATAGGAGATGGCGTAAATGATGCACCTGCATTGAAGAAAGCAGACATAGGAATAGCAGTATCAGATTCTACAGATGTTGCAAGGAGTGCTGTCGATATCGTCCTCACAGAGCCTGGATTAAGTGCCATTATAAGCGTTGTCCTGACCAGTAGAGCCATCTTCCAGAGAATGAAGAACTATCGTCCTCTGAATCCTTCTATATGCAAAGGGAATTGCAGAAAATGAGATTGAATTTGCTGTTTTAAGTGTTAATATTTGCTGTTTTAAGCGTTGTCCCTATGCATTCTTTGTACTTCGTGGCTGCGGACACGTTTTGAGTGTGTAGGCTCTCAAAGAAGTCAAGACTTCCGCATGCTTGATTTGCCATAAGGAGTTTAAGGATGGAGGGGTGAAAAGATTCAAGGCAGCTGATATGGTTCCTGCCAATGCAACAAAGGAAGTTTATGCATCTATTTTTACATCCTCGAAGAAATCAGAACTCAAGGAGACTTATTCTTGCAGATCACTTCCACTGGGCAGGAATTGATATTTAAATTGTTCTTCAGAGCACTCCTGTCTCGCACTGTTTTATACTCCTGTATTTTCAAGCTTCTACTTTGTCCGACAAGATACTAGTATCTTATAATCCCCCTAATGTTTGTTGCTGCTAGTCATTGTGGTGGGATTGATGATATATGACACTTTGTAGTAATGATACATGTACTAATGAACATTCTTGATAGTTGTTAGACAATGTTTGATCATGCTATTCCTTATTGATAGTATCAGTTTACTATTCATCGTTTAACTGATATAGCGGAAAGGAATTATGCCAATATTGTGCAATGAGCTTTAGCTTTGACTTAATGTTCTAATGCACTTAAAATAATGGGCTGCGTAATGTTTAAAATATTTTTTTATATTATATTATTATTGATAGAGATTGAATTTGTAATTTTTACCTTTTATTATATTATTCATGAAATATAAAATAAAATTTTAATATTATATTATATGACATTTTAATAAAATTTTATTAGTAAAAATTAATATTATATTATTTATAATATTTGTGATCATTATAAGGCTAAGGAAAATGATATTGAATCATTAAAATTGAATAGGGGTAATATAGTAATTGTCATACCAGATTATATATTAAAACTTTCAACCAAACAAGTTTTTGTCCCATTACCAAAGATTAAACCAAACAGCATTAGGTTATATCTTATTCCCTATAACCTTGGTTATGTGATTACTTGATAATCACATGCCAAGGTTATCAAAGTTCACCCTTCACCAAACGCACCCTTGGTGTTTTGCCAGTGTACAACACCGAGTCATCGAAAACTCCACAATAAAAACTGCAGCCGTCCATCCCCATGAACACTCCTCCTACAGGTCGTCTAATCACCGACATCCCCACCCGAACCCTGCCGCCGCCGCCGTCCGTCCACATTAATAATCCTCCTGTGCCCCACCGAGTCATTGACATCCCCACCGAGCCAACAGTACTCTGCCCCGCCGCTTCATGCTCCACGATCTCATACCCGCCTTCCTCACCATTTCCTTCACTCTTTTCGCCACGATCCCTCACTTGATCGACCTGGAGTGGGTCATCCCCTACGCCATCGACCCCGTCCTCGCTTTCATTAGCGCTGTCAGCTAGTATCTTCGGCCTCATCTTTAATTTATTCCTGCTGGAGACACTCAGGCGCTGAGCTGGTAAAGGCGCAATTGAGACGGCGATGGGCATCTCAGCATCTCTCCAATATGTGCTCGCTGCCGTCTACCGCTTGGTGCTTCTGCTTCCGCACTGGCTACTCTTACCGATGGCGGCAATACTGATTATTCTCATCCGCCTACTGATGTGGCGACGACGAAGTGAAACCTAGGATATCAAGTCTGATGAAGTCAAAGAGGGATTGAAAGAATGGATGATGAAGAAGAAGATGAATAGGTAGCGTAAGTATTCAAATGAGCGCTTAGTAATTAGTATAATAAATTAATAATGTAACTGAGGATTAGATTAATGATCCATGAAAAATTTATTTTTTTCTTTCTTCCTTTATTCCATAGAGAATCTTTATGCTGATAAAGTACTCTTTTCTCCTACCATTTCTTTGACATATAAAACACCAACTCACTTTCAAGACCCAGAGAAATTATATATACTATAACTCAACGATCGAAAGTTCAAAAAATAATAAAACAAAAAAATAAAAAAACTTGTTAGGCGTGGAGGACTCGATATATCACTAAAAAAATTCACCTCCCTGACCGAATTTATTGACAAAATTCCATCAAAAAAATACCTTGTTAATAAAATTAATATTTTAGTGGTTATATTTAGTTGTAATTGAGTTAGTGGATGAGTAATGTAGAGTTAGTGGTTAAGGTTGAGGTGTTAGTGGAGTTAGCGGGTTATTGAGTATGAGTGATGTATTAGTCTATAAATACACTATTTATTTATTAATGAATGTGTGTCTGATAATTTTATTTTTATCTTCCTCGTGTGTTCTTAACTCCCCTCTTTCTTTTCTCAATAGTGGTATCAGAGCAAAAGTTTCAACGAGAGTCATATTTTACGAAAATTTTGTGCAACTAGCCATTCCTCAATTCGATGGTCACTGTGACCATTGGAACATGCTCATGGAGAATTTCTTAAGGTCCAAAGAATATTTGACAATTGTGATTTCTAGAGTGGCAAAATCGACAGAAAGTGTTGTGCTAACAAATGCGCAATTGAAAGATCTTAAAGCAAAGAATTATCTCTTCCAAGCTATTGATCGCTCAATCTTGGAAACCATTCTCTGCAAGGAACACCAGTCAAGTCACTGAGACATGAGATAATGTGTTGACCGAGTGGGTAGAGCTATGACATTGTCCACACTCTGCCATCACTGCTCCTGAGTGTCCGAGTGGACAGGATGTTGATGGAGCTCTCACTCCACCCCATGTATATATGGGGGAGATATCTCTCTCATCTTCTCTAGTCTATGGGAAGAGAAGGGAACCTTGCCTGCTACTATGCTCCGAAACCACTACCCATGAGCGGCCAAGTGGAGCAGTACAGTGCTAATGCACACACCCAACGATATCTACTAACCCATGAGTGGTCGTGTGTGCAAATCATGTGCTAGAGGATGATAGGCTCAACCACAAGGGAGTCGCTGATCGCCGGCATGTAACAGTGCAGGTATGGTGTATGACTCTAATACATGCAACCCCTACCAGGTCATCGACACATAACTCAACCTAACATGCATAGGTCGTAAACATGTATCATAACTCAACCATCCTATATCTAGACACACGTACAAATATAACTAGAATCAATCAATGCAACTATACAGTGGTATGCTATTCTATATCTATATACTCATGCCTATGCCAATGCTATACAAAATCAGATAACAAATAAACGAGACTATATAGAAAGGAAATCTAGATCATATCAAGGTCAAGCATAAGTATCAAGCAAGATAACAAAACAATAGCAGATAAAGGTAAATATCAACCTACTGTATATACATCAAATAATCATGCATAAAAGGTAAAATAGATCTACAAAATACAAGCAAGAAGTATCTGCATCCAAAGAGTAGAAGTCGATATCAAAACTGAAAAGAACCACCCGCCAATAATTCAATCAAGCCCCTGTATCAAGGACATATTTAATTAGCTGTTACACAGATATGATAACTAGCTAATAAATCCCTAAATCATAATTAGGGTTAACCAAATTGTCCCCTTTCATTTAATTACGTCTAATTAAATTTAAGGTTCCTAATTATCCCGCGTAATTAAGATTTAGAGTTATGTTTCGCTTTAGGTTTAGTCCTAAACTCCAATCCATCACGGTTAGGTTTAGTGTAGTGCCAAATTCTATACTAAACCCACCATTAGTTCTAATCTAATGTATCCACAAGGTTAGATGAGGTTTCGTCTCCTAATCTACAACTTCATGCCAAGACATCTAAGTGACAAGGAAAAGAACAAACCTCTGATCTAATCATACACACCAACCCACTGATCAAGAACCAAACAACATATATTAGATTTGAATTTACCACAACCTACACATCTACAAGCTCCAAAACACAGATATAAATCCAACCATATAATTCAAATTCACAGAACCTACCTACTGGAGGTCACAACAACTCGGCAAAGCACAGGCAGTGGGTTGCTTACAATCTTCCACTCCACCATGACCGTGATCAAATCTCTAAGACAACAATCCACACAGCAAGGTCCAAACTCCAATCCGATTCTAGCTACCTCACGAATTTGAATCAAGCATTCCAAAACCTAAAGATTAAGCTTCAACCAAATCTGATTCTACATAGAGGATTGCTACCACCAATTTGGAGACTAAGCTACAAGGAGCTGTTAAGAACAGAGACCTAGCAATCTATTGATCTAAACACATAGATTAAACCAATAGCCTCATCTTAAGACAATGCCAAAGAAAAACCAAAGTAACTATCCTTACCTAATAATCGCCGATTAAGAATCCAACCTCAGCCATAGGAGGAATAAGGAAGAGGAGAAGGAACGACAAGCCTTAGATCCAGGACTGAGCTAACCATCCACGTTTGATGTAGGAGTTCAGTCCATCTCAAGACAACACCCCAGATTCCCATCCTAACAAACGAGCCAAATGTGATTTGAATACAAGGGATAGCATCGCGGTCGATGCAAACCAACACAGTAAAAGTCTCTTCACAAGATCTATGAGGGAATGCTTACCTACCAAATACAGACCATCCAATAGACAAACGGTCGGTCAACACCAACAAAAAGCTTGCGCTCTAGAGAGATCCCGCATCAGCTTGCCAAATCGGAGCACGCAGGGAGGTGAGCCATGTCGCGGTAACAAGAAGAAACAGTGAAGAAAGTCTTCTATGGCGATCGAGCGAAGAAGGCGAAGAAGAAGATGAAGCTGCGGCAGAGGGCTCACGTATGGGGCACAGAGCGATCAGGCAGAGGAGGAAATGGAAGCAGGCATCGGCCGATTTGGTTTGGCTTCGTGCGTAGTAAAGGAGAAGGGGAAGGGGTTGTATGTGTGGTCATTTTGCACATTAGCCCTCCGAGTTAGATCAATCCAAATCTTGCCCTATAGTTTCCGATTTTTAACATTTGACTCCCCCTAATTTGCTTTAATAGCCCTTACGCCATCAAAATGTTTAGTTTTATACCCTTTAACTCCCTGGACCTTCGTCTAAGAGCCCGGAAACCCTAGGCTCTTTCCCGTAAAATTTTCCAGTGCGAGACAAAAGTGTCAGATTTAACATTATGTGACATTAATGAGGTAACTGAAAATCAAGACAATTTTACTCTATTTTGTCTTTTTGCCAATTGCGAGCCTATGTATTTTCAAGAAGCTATAAAGAGTAAAAAGTGGAAAGATGTGATGGATCAAGAGATCAAAGCGATCGAGAAGAATGGTACATGGGAGTTAACTCCACTTTCTGAAGGGCATAAGGCGATTGGTGTGAAGTGAGTGTACAAAATGAAGAAGATTGCCAAAGGTGAAGTTGAAAGATACAAAGCAAGATTGGTGGCAAAAGGCTACAGTCAAAGATCTGGCATTGACTACGATGAGGTATTCGCTCTCGTTGCTCGATTAGAAACTATTAGACTAATCATTTCTTTAGCAGCCAAGAATAGGTGGAGAATACATAAAATGGATGTAAAATCTGCTTTCTTAAATGGAATTCTCAAAGAAGAAATCTATATTTGGCAGCCATCAGGTTATGAAGTCAAAGGACAAGATTACAGAGTTCTAAAGTTGAAGAAGGCTCTCTACAGGCTAAAGCAAGCACCAAGGGCATGGAATAGCCAGATAGACAGGTACTTGTAAGAGAAAGGCTTCATCAAATGTCCTTATGAACATGCACTATACATTCAAAATAAGGACAAAGATGTTTTGATTGTCTACCTATACGTCGATGACTTGATCCTCATGGGAAGCAATCCAAGAATGTTTGGAGAGTTCAAATAAGCGATGACTAAAGAGTTTAAGATGACAGATATTGGGCTCATGGCATACTATCTGGGCATCCAAGTTAACCAAAGGGAAGATGAAATCTTCATCTCATAAGAAGGTTATGCAAAAGAGACATTAAAGAAGTTCAAGATGGATAACAGTAAGCCTATAAATATCCTAGTAGAATACGGAGTCAAGCTATCAAAGCATGATGAAGGAGAAAAAGTTGATTCAATATTTTTCAAGAGCTTGGTTGAAAGCTTACGATACTTGACATGCACAAGGCCTAATATTCTTTATGGTGTTGGACTTGTTAGCCGTTACATGGAGTCTCCAACTACCACCCATTTTAAGAAGGCTAAAATTTTTTTATGCTATATCAAAGGTACAACATATTTTGGGTTGTTTTATTCATCATCTAATAATTTCAAGCTTGAAGGTTATAGCGACAGTGTTTGGGGTGGAGATATGGATGACAGGAAAAGTACTACATGATTTGTATTCTTTATGGGAGATACTGGTTCACTTGGATGTCGAAGAAACAACCTTTCGTCACACTTTTTACCTGTGAAGCAGAGTATGTGGCTGCGAATTCATGTGTTTGTCATGCTATTTGTCTGAGAAAGTTATTGAATGAGCTAAGTTTATGACAAGAAGAGGCAATCAAGATTCGAGTTGATAATAAGTCTGCAATAGTACTAGCAAAAAGTCCAGTCTTCCATGAAAGAAGCAAGCACATCGATATACGCTATCACTATATCAAAGTGTGCATTATAAGAAAAGAGGTGCAAGTGAAATACATAAATGTCAAGATCAAGTTGTTGATATCTTTACCAAGTCACTTAAATTTGAAAACTTTATCAAGAAGCGAAATTTGCTTGGAGTTATACAATCAAGTTTTAGAGGGAGTGTTGAAGATTAAACTTGATTATGGATAAAGATTAATTTATAGATAAAATAAAGTTAGTGGATAGAGATAGAATTTGATGAGTTGGCAAATCATGGATATATGAGGTGTAATTATGGATGGAGATAAAGTTTTATGGAAAAATAAAAGTATCTAGATTCAATGTATGCAGAGTTGGTACTTATCCATTAAGCCTAAAACTTTATAACCTTTTGGTGAATAAATGCAAGTTGAGTTAATTAGGGGGCGTTTGGTTTGTTTATTTTTCATTTTTATTTTTCGTAGAAAATGCGATTTTTTAGAAAATTTGTTTGGTTTGTATTTTTCAATTTTGTTTTCCAGAAAAAGATATAGCGTTTTCTGGAAAATTAGAGAATGAAATAAAGTCATTTTCTCGAAAATGAGAAAATATGATTTTTTGGAAAATAAAAATAAAAAATAAAGTAAACCAAACACCCCCTTAGTTTTTCTTATTCTCTCCTCTACCATAAGAGTGAAACTCCTCTTCTATTTTTTCTCTTAGTTTCTCTATATATTTATATTTAACGTTAAGGAGAAGATCATATATATAATATGTTCCGGAAGGAATAGTCGGCGATGGTCAGCCACTGAGGCTTAGCCCCGGCAAGGATGACTACGTCGCTGAGGAACTTGGGGGGATCCTGCGAAAGTAACACAAGCGTTAGGGGGACACGCCGATAGGGGTCCGGCGGAGTCCACTCCGACGCTCAAGTTAGTAGGTTATCCGATTGGTCGTGAGAAAGAAAGATAGTATGCGAAGATAAGAGATCACCCCCTTTTACCGGAGGGGGTGAACTACCTTTTATACCGGTGACAGCAGACTAGTCATGCCCCCCTTTCTCGGTGCCATAACTCCGATATTGGAGCCACGACCCCTGCTTTCGGTGATGAGAGGATATCCCTTGAAACCGTCGGCACCATTACCCTCCTTTCCCTCATGCAGCCATGTGGGAGGGCGTGTGGACTTTTTCCTAATTAATATCCGAGGTTGGCCATTGCGAGGAACCTGTTTCCCGAGGGGAGCTCGGGGGTCTTGGGGGTCGATATCTCCCGAATTACTCTTCGGGGCCCGGCTTGCCAGGGGGCTCACTCGAAGGATCCTCGGACCAGCCTTCCCGGGTGCGCCACTGAAAGGAGGTCTCGGGGGCTCGGGAGGGAAGGCCATGTTGTGTCCCTACTTCTTCATCCCTCGTGTCGAGCTCAGGCCGCCTAACCCCATCACAAGTCCCTTCCCTCAAGTCTGATCGAAGGAAGTCTGGCTGACTGATCAGATTAGTGCCGGGATGAAGAATTTGAACTCACCTAGATCTTATGTCTTTGTGCCCTTCCCTGCCATAATCCTGGGAGCCTATTATCCCCCTTTCTTTTTTTTCCGTCCAGGTTTTTGGACATATTCCCCGAGTCTCTTGACCCGGGCTGCTTCTTTGAATGTGTCCCCCGGCTCCTTCAAATTTTGCAGCATCTGAGGTACCGTGGTGGCCCTGCGTATGCGACAGGGCCACACATCTTTTTTTCTCGCTTTTCGGCGCACTGTGCGCTATACGAAGCGACGACAATTGATAACTAGTCGATCCTCGACATGCTAGCCTTCGATTGCCTCGGGGGAGGTGCTGTTTTCCTATAAAAGTGGGGGTGACGGCGCCTTGCGACAGTGACCATAGCTGCCGTCTCGAGTTTTCCTCCCCTACTTGCTCTTCTCGCTAGCGTTCTCCCGGCGAGCGTACCTTCTCCTTTGTTCTACATGCCCCTCCTTCTTCATCTCGTGTCCAATGGGAAAGAAAAAGAAGTCTTCAGGTTCGGATGAATGCTCTTTAGGGGAATTGGGGTTTCATTCTGAGTGGTACGAAACTATCTCCTCCAAGGTGAAGTCGCATTCTCTCCAAGCCGCTTGCCAAAAATATGGCATTCCGGCAGATTGGGAGGTGAGGGTCCCCACTGCTGATCAACGGCCGATAACCATTGATGAGAATTTTTACACCTTACTAAGGCAAATGGAGTTAGGGATACGCTTTCCTATCCCCTCTTACTTCATGAATGTTGCACATTATTACCGCATCCCGCTCCACCAACTAGCCCCAATTAATGCTTTTGCTCAGATGAGCGGGACTCTAGTCCTTTTCAAACTTTTCGACATTCCTCTAACCCTGCGATTCTTCCATTTCTTTTTTGCTCCTGTCGGAACCCATGGGGCATTTGGCTTCACAGCTCGTGGTGGTCATAGATTTTTGGGAAGTCTTCCTTCCTCTCACAAGGGGTGGAAGGAGAGGTTTTTCTATATCCAACTCCCCGAGCGTCCTTTCAGCGATATCCATTGGCTGGATAACTTGCCTCCTACCCCTGACCTGGGCGATTTCCAGCAAGATGCGGGATATCAACGGGTTAAGAGTATCCTGGCTGGGATGGAATTCCATGGGCTCCAGTTGGTGCAGTGTGAGGAGCTCCTTTACCGGGCAGAGATTAGTCCGAAGATTACCTCTCTCAGCTCCAGCCTACGTGAGTTGCTTTGCCCTTGATATAATGCTCAATTGGTACTTACTGACGCTCTCCTGTCTTTAATTACCTTATAGGCGACACCCTGCTTTCTGTCTCGAAGAATAAATTTCTGAAGTGGGACTAGGCCCATGAACAAGCCTTGATCCCCGGGCTAGTATCTTCGACTCCCGCAGGAATCCCCCCCCCCCCAGTGGCGAAGGGGAGGGAGAGCTATCAGCGGGCCCCGCAGTGCCGGAGGCCCCCCATGGCGATGAAGTCTCGTCCTCGCCCAGGGCCTCTCAAGGAGAGCCCCCCGTCGCCTTTCCAGAGGCTCCCTTGGAAAAAGAAGTCTCTTCTTCGTCTGCCATACCCGCCGTTGTCCTAGTGCCTGAGAAGAAATGACACGAACGACGATCCCATGGGATCGCCCCCTAAAACGATTGAAGAGAGGCTTACGCCCAGACACATCTGAGGATGTGGCGTCTCAGTTCCTAGTCGTCGGGGCCGGACCCCCCTCCTCCGTCATTGCTGTGTCTCCTCCCGTTCCGAGTGCCACAGCGACTACCGCCGACCTTCTCCGAGGTAAGGAGGTAGCCACATGACCGTCTCGCTCCCATCGGAAGGCTCCCTCAGTGACGAAGAAGGCTATCGACAGTTCCCAGTCTATTCATATAAAGGGAGTCACCACAAGGATATCCCCGACTGCTTCAACTTCAGAGGAAGACGTTCCCACATCCCGTGATGTCCCCGGCCCCTCCGTTCCCCCTATTGCGGGGGTTCTTGGCCTGCCGTGGCGGGTAGCCGGATCAGCCCATTACCTGGGCCTGCTGCACCAATCTTTATTAGCGGTAAATATCTCGCTCGCGCTCCTCGCTTCCTCTCAACCTCTTTTTACTGACGGTCTTTATTCACCCTTCCAGGTTGCTTTGAACTGCGTGGCTAGGGGCCGCCTACTGCATTCCGAAGGGGTTACCGAGAATCTTCTACAGCAGGTGGCAAATGCTGAGGCAGAAACAGGTCGGGCTCGTGAGGCCGACCTCCTGCAATTAGAGGTCAGCCGGGTCCTCCGAGAAAGAACTGATCATTATCTATCCTCCTTGATAGCAGTCGAGGATACCCTACACGGGTACAAACTCCGGGAACGTTTGGGGTCCGAGAGGAACCGAGCTCTAGAAGAGGATTTACAAAAACTATCGCAAGAGCGGGAGCAACTCCGAGACCGCAATGAGGAGTTGTCCAACCAAGTTAATCTTCTGGAGGCTGCTAAGAAAATCTTGGAGGACCGGGCCGCAGAACAGGAGCGCGTGCTGGCTTTGCGAGCCCACGACTTAGAACTGTCAAGCTCTTACGCAGCCGATCTCCAGGATCAAGTAATCCGAGCTAACACCCATGCT
Source organism: Boesenbergia rotunda (assembly GCA_024364735.1). NCBI lineage: Eukaryota > Viridiplantae > Streptophyta > Magnoliopsida > Zingiberales > Zingiberaceae > Boesenbergia > Boesenbergia rotunda. Next base: position 58,608 of record JAGFNQ010007074.1, on the reverse strand, counting down.
GCTGCTGCTTCTCAAAAGCTCCACGAGGTACAAGAGGTTCAGGCACGCCTGCTACCGGAGGTGGAGGCACTCAAGCTGACCAAGGACGAAATTGAGCCCGGGTTCCAGCAGCGGCCAAAAGATTCTGAACCGCAAATATCTCGGATGGAGGCGGCCTACGAAGCCAAATTTTTAGAGTCGAAGGAGTACGCCGACCGGGTGGCTGCACAAGCATTCAAGACCCTTAAGCAGGGCTTCCACAGAGCCATCAGACAGTTGGAGAAGGACCAATCATTGAAACCGGGCTCCGATTTGAGTGCGATAACTATTCAACGTGTCTGGGATGACCTTCCCCCCGAAGAGCGGACTTTGTAGGACACCCATTACTATGTTCTTGTCCTCTTCCTATTCTCCCCTGCCCGCTGTAGCTTATTCCTTTTTGAATTCTCTGATCTCATGACAAATATTTACTTGATCTATCGTTGCACTCCTTGTTTTTAACGTGATTCCCTGTAGAGACTGTAGGGTTTACTTCGCTCTTGGCCGGGCGTGTACAACTCCGAGGACAAGCCTATGCACCGAGAGGTTGTAGGGTTTAATCAACTCTTGGTCGGGCGTGTACAACTCCGAGGCCAAGCCTACACACCGAGAGGTTGTAGGGTTTAATCAGCTCTTGGCCGGGCGTGTTGTAAAATACTAGAAATTAAAGGACCAAAATGCAAAATTTTAAAACTTAAGGGCCTAGGTCCAAAAAGACCCGCCATTAATTGATTTCCTTTCTCTTCCCAAAATCCGGATGAATCCCGTGATTTCCGATTTTTCTTGCTAAAACCCACCGACTCCTCTCTTTTGTTCTCCGCGAGCCTAGGGCAGGGAAGTGCGATTTTTCTCCTTCCTCTTGCGGCGGATTGCGAGATTGGGCAGAGCGAGGTTTGTTTCTTCTTTATGTAGCGGTGACAAGCCCAAAATATACTAATTAAAGTTGTCACGAAATGTATGGGCTCATCAAATTTAAAATGATATGAATGAAATGAAACCCTTTTACAATCAAAAACTGAAAATGTAATATAGGGGCCACAGGTCGTATTTTTCTCGGGGCTAGTTGACGTTGTGTGATTCGCACTTGTATTTATGTGTCGTTTGTGTTTGTGGGTTTCAAATAAAGATTTGGGTTTGGGTTCAATTCGAAAATGAAATATCAATGGAGAAGAAGAAAACTAAACTCATGAACTAGCCAAAGTAAATGCAATTGATAGCTCAATAAATGGGAGACCGAATCAACCAAGAGAACTTAACCAATTTTGGAACCCAATTCTGATACTAATTGGCAAAACAAATTGCTAAGCAAATGAACAAAAACCGTGCAGGAAACTTTCAGCAGCAAGCAAGATTAAATCAAATGCCATCCATAAAATTCAGCAATCAACTTAGACAAATACAACTCCAGCTAGCTACAAAATCAAGAAGCAACAAATGCAAAGGAGTTCAGAAACTGATTTCGAACACAATAGCTCTCTAAAAACTGCATTCGACTTGGTCCCAAACAATTCCTATCCTGAACTTGATACTATTGACAGAAATGCTACAAGTTATCCTGCAGAAAATGAAACTGCTGCCTAAAGTGATACAAACTGCAAGGCTTTAATCTAGTGTACAGCAACAGAGTTCGAAGCAATAATTCGACTGCAGAATTCAGTAGACATTGAATGCATAAACAAAGGAAGGTGAAACAAAAATCCCAAACCCCAACTGATGCGCCCAGCTGAATCAAAGGCAGAAATGAGACACAAAAACTGCAGAACTCAAATTTAGATCTGCAGCTACAATTCAGAAACAGAACAAGCGCATCACTGCATTCACTTGCAAGGGATTCTAATGTGCTAAACTGATGCAAAACAATTCCACAGCATGCTTTATACGCAAAGAGAATCACTTGTGCCAAAACTGTATCAGATCTGCAATTTCAGACCAAATGCAGAAATTCAGCAGCAGTTTTGGACACAAACCCAGAATATGAGCTGAAATGGATGCATAATCCTAAGGATCAGCAAGGCTAGATAGAACTCACGTTTATTTGACACAAAAACTCAGAATTCATGAGCTGAAAATTCAGAATTAAGCTGAGTTGCAGAAATAAGCAGAATTTGGCAGAATTGATCAAAATGCAGAAATGAAGCAGTTAACTTGGACACAAAACAAGTAATCGACTGAAATGAATTTCTATTTTGATGAACAGCAAGGCTTAAGTGGAATTCTTATTTAATGGACTCGAAACACATAGGTAAATGAGCTGAAATTTCAGAAACGAGCTGAGAATTTTCAGAAATGGTGGATGGCAGGAATGCAGAATTAGTTTACATAAATGAAGTTGGTACGCAATAACTGATGGGCAAGCTAAAAATGAGTGCTAATTAGCTAGACTAAACTGCAAGACAAACTCATAATGTAAAGCTAAAGCGAGCTTGGAACAAAATGCAGGAACTCAATAAGGAAAAGCTGATACGCACACTGAAAACAGGACAGCTATCTGATACGCTGAAAGCTAATTGGCACGCAAGCATTAGAATAAGGAATCAACTGAAATTTAAAACAATTATCCACTAGACAGGTTCCTTAACTACTCAACTTGAAGATTGAAGCTAAATTACAGCTAAACAATTAAGAAAACGAGATTAACCAAATCTGAAACCAACAACAGAACCGAAACTAGAGCAGTAACGAAAATTACAGCTACAAACGAAAATTAAACTATCTAAGCTACACCTTAACCATTTCTCAACTCAATAGCTCCTTGGTCGTCAATCAAGGGAGAACCTCGGACCCGCAAGCTCAACAAATTGGTGAAGACTTCCTCTGCTACCGAATCTGATCAGACTTTGCCCAAACTGAAATTCAGCTCCGAATTCTTCAAACTTGCTGTCGTGGCTTGCGATTAGGATTTGGGAATGACCGAGACCTTCCAGGGAACCCCTCTGGTCAGCTCGGATGCAGTGGAAGTGGAGCATAGCTGAGTTTGTTGAAGTCGGATAGCAAACTGCCGAGACCTCACGCAACTTCGCTATTGAGCAAAAATCCAATCTGAAACCTCACTGAGAACTCTTCACTAACCTAGCCCTTGCTCTGATGATGAAATTGAGGGATCGCGCCTCCTTTGATGAAGAAAAATTAGCTAAGAAATGAAGAACACGCGAGGAAGATGAAGAACAGCGGAGACGCGACAGGGAAGAACTGCGCAGGAATTTGATTAAATACATATGCAACGGACGGCTGTGATTGATTGGATGAAATCCAACGGCTGATCTTGCTCTGATTGGAGCCAAACTTTTATGATAATGATCTGGGGTCAGGATCTGCCTTGTGGTAGATCGGATCCTCCAGATGTGCAACGGATGGTCCAGATCAACTCTATCTGTGATTGGACGCTCTAGAGCCCTCCTTGCTTGATTCAACGGTTGATTTAGCTCTGATTGGGATGAAACCTTCAGATCTTGATCATAGAGCTTGATCAACCCTAACCCTAGCTCGGATTGCTTCAGATCGTCCCGGATGGCTCAGATCTAGCCGCTCTTGAATCGGACGACCCGGATTAATTGTAAGCTTGATAATTCGATCCGGTTCACATCCGACTCAGGTTTGACCCAGTATGCCCTAGGTCCAGGATCCTTTCATGCCTACAAAAATATATCAGAAAATTAGTGGCCAAATAATCCAAAAAATGTGTAAATTTGCAATTAAGTCCAAAATAAGAGGAAATCCTAAAACCTAGGGTAAAATCACAAATAAGCAATAAAAACATAGGTCAAACATGGATTTTAACATCTAAAATAATCACAAAAATGGTACTTATCAACTCCCCCACACTTAACCTTGAGCGTCTCGCGAAACAACTAAATAAGTATCCCTTAGGCTCTCTTAAGCATAATTAGAAGCAAATGAAAAGAAATTACCTAAGGTTGTCAATTCTCAAAAATCTAAGCTCTATGGATTAGTATCTTGTCCTTAAATCAACAACTTAGCCTTTTCATCCATCATGAGTCATTGAGATGAATTTAAATCACTAGCCTTTCAAGGGAAGTTTTGGTGGCTCTCTCATTAAGTTCTAAGTTGATGATGGAAATGGAGCTCACTCTTACACATATGCTTCTTGCACTACCATAGGCTTGCTTATTATCTAATCTCCACCATTGATCATGATTGGAATCAACAACTATAAAAACAAATGAAAACATGGAAAATGGTAAGAAATGGAATAAAAATAAGAAAATGGAAAATTTGATGGAGTGGGAGACTTGGTTGCTCAAAAATGTTTAATGTGCTTTGCCCCATCTTGACAGTCCTCTAGTGATATCAAAAGTGTTGGGAAGTCAAACTATGCATTGTCCTTCAAGAATTTGAATAAAAACCTTCCTTGGTCTAATGTGCCAAGTTTCCCAATTTTGTGCCAACCTTGCTTCTTTCTTGTCTTTTCTGATTTTTCTCTTCTTCTTTTATCTTCTAGCAAGGTTCAGAATGTATTGGAAAGAAGATTTGATTCAGATGAGGGCACTTCACTGATTTAAAGTACCAAGACTTCAATGGTGTGCCAACTTGCTTCTTCTTTTCTCATTCTTCTTTTTCTCAAACTGTTTTTTTTTTCAATCGTTCAAATGGAACATTTCAGATTTCATAAAACTCTGATTCCTTCATATCAGTTGGCATCTAGGAGTTGTAGAGCATTTAAACAGCTTCCTCAAAAATTCTGCTCAATCAAGTTTAATTTTAGCCAACTTCTTTCCATTTTCTGCTCTTCTTTATGTTCTGATTTTTTTCCTTTCTTTTTTTTTCTTTTCTTCACTGAAATTTGCTCCCCAAGAAGTTGGATTCAGCTAGCAACATTCAGCCAGTTCTGTTGAAACCCAGCAATGCATTTGCTGATTTAAGAAAACCAAATTCAGTTTGGATTGATACAAACTGTTCCAAGTCTGCATTCCATCTGATTTCTCCTCTCTTCTTCTGCTTTCTCAGCTTATTCTCAGTTTTATTGCTCTCCACAACCTCTGATACCTATCGAGTGGTTCCCTTGCAATCCAATGCAGTTCTTGATGATTTCAGTCAGCTGGATTCCGGCCTCCACACTGAGCAGATTCTCACATGCTGCCTTCAGATTTCAGATCTACTGCAAACATATTGAGTTCAGGGAGGAAAATTTCTGCATCCTCTGCTTGATTCAGTAATGCAATGCTAATTAGAAAACATCAGATTCAGTAAAAGCAATTTATACCGAACTGCTTATAAGGAAACAACTTGTTATGGTAAACAATTTCTGCACATTGAACTTGGCACAGATTTCTGCCTAAGTTCCAGATTTTTCCAGCTTGGGTTCAGCTTCAATTCAGCTTGTCTTCATATGGTACAGCTGCATTTCAGGCCTCCAACAAAGAGTGGCTGATTCCTATCGCAAAGAACAGCTTCAATCCCAACATTTCTGCCCAAAAGTAGCTTCACAGAATTTTTTTTTCTTTCTTCTTCTTCTTTTGGCGCAAATTTTCTTCATTTGGTGCCATTTTTCTCCTCATTGCAGATTTTTATATTGCATTCGATTTGTTTTCCTTGGATCTTCAAATGATGAGCAAGAATCTAGATGCTTCAATTGTTGTCTTCCTTAACTACTTCTTCTTGCTTGATCTTGATACCAAACATCAACTCAAATGGCATATGAAATTTTTTTTTTTTCAAATGAAGTGCTTCCTTGATGATAATACATTCCAAAACACTAATCACTCCCCCACACTTAAATCTTTGTCCGTCTCGGGCAAAATAGCATTAGAAACAAATCAAACAACAAGTCCAAAGAAAAGTGAAGGTAAGAGTAAGAAATAAGTAAAGAAAAATAGAATGAACATGATTTTTGTCAATATTGATATGGAAAGGAAAACAAATAGATTAGCCTTTATAGATGTGATCCAATCATTGAAATATGATTTTGAAAGAACCTAAGCAAGTTCTAGAGTACAATAACATGTATGTGTCACAAATATAAGGCTAAACCTCACTAGGTGCAAATGATTCATCTCAACTCCTCAATCAAGCATCTAAAGCAAAGTAGTACTCAAGCATCCAAGATTTCATCCATTAGCTCAAACCCTAAGTTTTAACAACCAAATTTAATTTATTTTCAAGAGGCTCTAAAATGACGATGAGATAACCTAGAGGGATACATTTATTTCCGCTCATGCAAGAAAAAGTGCTAAAAGAAAAAATATGGTATTTACAATGTCTATTTATTCAATTTACTCTAGAAAACATAAAAGTGAAAAAATGCGATAAAAGAAAATGCAAGAAAAATAAACTCCCCTTTATTCTGGTGGACGGAGTCTATCCAGAAGTAGCCTCCATCTTGGTAGTGGAGGAGTCTGGCTGGCTGAGTGAATTCGGGCTCCCCCACACTTGAATTTCACAATATTTTGTTCAGGTGGCCTAAGGCGATTCAGGTTCAAGAGCCATTCAAGGGGTGGAGTGCTTTTAATTAAAGTAAGATCATCTCCTCCTTCTTGATGCCCTTCAGAAGTCCTTCCAGGAGGCTGAAGTCTGTTCAGTTGGAGCACCCACTCCTGAAGTCTTCTGGACCCTGCAAAACAATGTAATACCTCTCTCAAGCGTTCAGGGTCAGAAAGAAATGATATAAGTTCAAGACCAACAGGGGTTCCACACTAACGAAGGAGGTTTTGAGAATCATGATTGGGATGAGGCTCAACAACAGAGGATGATGGAGATGTTGCAACAAATGTTTCAACAACAACAAGAACAACAACAACAATGGTTTCAAAACATACAAGATCGATTGAATCAAATAAAAGCCCAAAGAGCAGAACAATTAGCTTCTCAAGTTGTTTATAATTCTGAGAGCCCCGGAGTTGATTTTATATCAGTTCAAGGTGACCCTAGTGCATGGCCAAGACCTTCTTCAAGTAATCTTGCAAATGTGATAGAAGAAGAAGAAGATGTAATCATCAAATATAGGGCACCTACAGCATGCATTCCTCCGGAGATTCCTGCTCAAAATCCATTGCCAAATTTTTCAGCTCAAGAAGAAGAAACTGAAGAACCACAGGACCATTCTAGACTTTTATTTTCTGATGATAGTATTATTGATGGTCCTAATCTTTCTAATATTGTTGCTGCAGAAATTACAGAGGAAACTTGCATAGGAGATGATTCCATAGGTGTAGGGGACTGCACTAAGCCCCAGGGACCACCACAGTTGACTAGCACATTAGAAGATTCAGAAGATGAACCAGAAAGTGTAGGGACTTGCATGGTGGAAACAAGCACCCAAGGATCACCTGCTTTAGTTGAGTGTCCACCAGAGTCTGAGGCTGAAGAGGAGCATGTACTTGACCAGGAGGAAGCCATGGACACATCTACCCTTGTAGAACCTCCAGGTATTCTCCAGCACGGTCAGGTAAGTATTTCTCCCCTTTCTTCAGAAAAATGCAGTGAGGTACTTAGTGTTGACTTTATTGATTCTGATGAGTTTATCGATATACCTTGTGTAGAAATTGTTTGTGAAAATCCAATAGAGGTACCACACATTGATTTTATTGATCATCATGCATTACCTGATGCATCTCTTGTTGATATGGGTTATGAAATAATTTTAAAGGCACCCATAATTGATGTAGTTTGTTATGATGAATCTTTAGATACATCTTTTGTGAATATGGATAGTGAAAATTTTTTAGAAGTGCCTGAATTCGATGTTATTTATTTTGATGAATCTCTTGCTATGTCATATGCTGAGGTTGAATGTGAAAAACTCATGGAGATATCTGATATTGATTTGATTGGCTATGATACATTGCTTGATATACCCTTGATTGAAAATAATTGTGAAATTTCTATTGATGAGCCAGAAATTGATTTCTTTATTTGTGATGAGTATCTGGATGCAAATTTGGTAGGAAATAATTTTAAAAATTTCATTGAGGCACCAGATTTTGATTTAATTAGACATGATGCAGTTTTGGATTTATTTGATGCAGAGACTGAACTTATATCATTTCTTTCTGACCCTGAACGCTTGAGAGAGGTATTACATTGTTTTGCAGGGTCCAGAAGACTTCAGGTGTGGGTGCTCCAACTGAACAGACTTCAGCCTCCTGGAAGGACTTTTGAAGGGCATCAAGAAGGAGGAGATGATCTTACTTTAATTAAAAGCACTCCATCCCTTGAATGGCTCTTGAACCTGAATCGCCTTAGGCCACCTGAACAAAATATTGTGAAATTCAAGTGTGGGGGAGCCCGAATTTACTCAGCCAGCCAGACTCCTCCACTACCAAGATGGAGGCTACTTCTGGATAGACTCCGTCCACCAGAATAAAGGGGAGTTTATTTTTCTTGCATTTTCTTTTATCGTATTTTTTCACTTTTATGTTTTCTAGAGTAAATTGAATAAATAGACATTGTAAATACCATGTTTTTTCTTTTAGCACTTTTTCTTGCATGAGCGGAAATAAATGTATCCCTCTAGGTTATCTCATCGTCATTTTAGAGCCTCTTGAAAATAAATTAAATTTGGTTGTTAAAACTTAGGGTTTGAGCTAATGGATGAAATCTTGGATGCTTGAGTACTACTTTGCTTTAGATGCTTGATTGAGGAGTTGAGATGAATCATTTGCACCTAGTGAGGTTTAGCCTTATATTTATGACACATACATGTTATTGTACTCTAGAACTTGCTTAGGTTCTTTCAAAATCATATTTCAATGATTGGATCACATCTATAAAGGCTAATCTATTTGTTTTCCTTTCCATATCAATATTGACAAAAATCATGTTCATTCTATTTTTCTTTACTTATTTCTTACTCTTACCTTCACTTTTCTTTGGACTTGTTGTTTGATTTGTTTCTAATGCTATTTTGCCCGAGACGGACAAAGATTTAAATGTGGGGGAGTGATTAGTGTTTTGGAATGTATTATCATCAAGGAAGCACTTCATTTGAAAAAAAAAAAATTTCATATGCCATTTGAGTTGATGTTTGGTATCAAGATCAAGCAAGAAGAAGTAGTTAAGGAAGACAACAATTGAAGCATCTAGATTCTTGCTCATCATTTGAAGATCCAAGGAAAACAAATCGAATGCAATATAAAAATCTGCAATGAGGAGAAAAATGGCACCAAATGAAGAAAATTTGCGCCAAAAGAAGAAGAAGAAAGAAAAAAAAATTCTGTGAAGCTACTTTTGGGCAGAAATGTTGGGATTGAAGCTGTTCTTTGCGATAGGAATCAGCCACTCTTTGTTGGAGGCCTGAAATGCAGCTGTACCATCTGAAGACAAGTTGAATTGAAGCTGAACCCAAGCTGGAAAAATCTGGAACTTAGGCAGAAATCTGTGCCAAGTTCAATGTGCAGAAATTGTTTACCATAACAAGTTGTTTCCTTATAAGCAGTTCGGTATAAATTGCTTTTACTGAATCTGATGTTTTCTAATTAGCATTGCATTACTGAATCAAGTAGAGGATGCAGAAATTTTCCTCCCTGAACTCAATATGTTTGCAGCAGATCTGAAATCTGAAGGCAGCATGTGAGAATCTGCTCAGTGTGGAGGCCGGAATCCAGCTGACTGAAATCATCAAGAACTGCATTGGATTGCAAGGGAACCACTCGATAGGTATCAGAGGTTGTGGAGAGCAATAAAACTGAGAATAAGCTGAGAAAGCAGAAGAAGAGAGGAGAAATCAGATGGAATGCAGACTTGGAACAGTTTGTATCAATCCAAACTGAATTTGGTTTTCTTAAATCAGCAAATGCATTGCTGGGTTTCAACAGAACTGGCCGAATGTTGCTAGCTGAATCCAACTTCTTGGGGAGCACATTTCAGTGAAGAAAAGAAAAAAAAAAAGAAAGGAAAAAAATCAGAACATAAAGAAGAGCAGAAAATGGAAAGAAGTTGGCTAAAATTAAACTTGATTGAGCAGAATTTTTGAGGAAGCTGTTTAAATGCTCTACAACTCCTAGATGCCAACTGATATGAAGGAATCAGAGTTTTATGAAATCTGAAATGTTCCATTTGAACGATTGAAAAAAAAAACAGTTTGAGAAAAAGAAGAATGAGAAAAGAAGAAGCAAGTTGGCACACCATTGAAGTCTTGGTACTTTAAATCAGTGAAGTGCCCTCATCTGAATCAAATCTTCTTTCCAATACATTCTGAACCTTGCTAGAAGATAAAAGAAGAAGAGAAAAATTAGAAAAGACAAGAAAGAAGCAAGGTTGGCACAAAATTGGGAAACTTGGCACATTAGACCAAGGAAGGTTTTTATTCAAATTCTTGAAGGACAATGCATAGTTTGACTTCCCAACACTTTTGATATCACTAGAGAACTGTCAAGATGGGGCAAAGCACATTAAACATTTTTGAGCAACCAAGTCTCCCACTCCATCAAATTTTCCATTTTCTTGTTTTTATTCCATTTCTTACCATTTTTCATGTTTTCTTTTGTTTTTATAGTTGTTGATTCCAATCATGATCAATGGTGGAGATTAGATAATAAGCAAGCCTATGGTAGTGCAAGAAGCATATGTGTAAGAGTGAGCTCCATTTCCATCATCAACTTAGAACTTAATGAGAGAGCCACCAAAACTTCCCTTGAAAGGCTAGTGATTTAAATTCATCTCAATGACTCATGATGGATGAAAAGGCTAAGTTGTTGATTTAAGGACAAGATACTAATCCATAGAGCTTAGATTTTTGAGAATTGACAACCTTAGGTAATTTCTTTTCATTTGCTTCTAATTATGCTTAAGAGAGCCTAAGGGATACTTATTTAGTTGTTTCGCGAGACGCTCAAGGTTAAGTGTGGGGGAGTTGATAAGTACCATTTTTGTGATTATTTTAGATGTTAAAATCCATGTTTGACCTATGTTTTTATTACTTATTTGTGATTTTACCCTAGGTTTTAGGATTTCCTCTTATTTTGGACTTAATTGCAAATTTACACATTTTTTGGATTATTTGGCCACTAATTTTCTGATATATTTTTGTAGGCATGAAAGGATCTTGGACCTAGGGCATACTGGGTCAAACCTGAGTCGGATGTGAACCGGATCGAATTATCAAGCTTACAATTAATCCGGGCCGTCCGATTCAAGAGCGGCTAGATCTGAGCCATCCGGGACGATCTGAAGCAATCCGAGCTAGGGTTAGGGTTGATCAAGCTCTATGATCAAGATCTGAAGGTTTCATCCCAATCAGAGCTAAATCAACCGTTGAATCAAGCAAGGAGGGCTCTAGAGCGTCCAATAACAGATAGAGTTGATCTGGACCATCCGTTGCACATCTGGAGGATTCGATCTACCACAAGGCAGATCCTGACCCCAGATCATCATCATAAATGTTTGGCTCCAATCAGAGCAAGATCAGCCGTTGGATTTCATCCAATCAATCACAGCCGTCCGTTGCATATGTATTTAATCAAATTCCTGCGCAGTTCTTCCCTGATGCGTCTCCGCCGTTCTTCATCTTCCTCGCGTGTTCTTCATTTCTTAGCTAATTTTTCTTCATCAAAGGAGGCGCGATCCCTCAATTTCATCATCAGAGCAAGGGCTAGGTTAGTGAAGAGTTCTCAGTGAGGTTTCAGATTGGATTTTTGCTCAATAGCGAAGTTGCGCGAGGTCTCGGCAGTTTGCTATCCGACTTCAACAAACTCAGCTGTGCTCCACTTCCACTGCATCCGAGCTGACCAGAGGGGTTCCCTGGAAGGTCTCGGTCATTCCCAAATCCTAATCGCAAGCCACGACAGCAAGTTTGAAGAATTCGGAGCTGAATTTCAGTTTGGGCAAAGTCTGATCAGATTCGGTAGCAGAGGAAGTCTTCACCAATTTGTTGAGCTTGCGGGTCCGAGGTTCTCCATTGATTGACGACCAAGGAGCTCTTGAGTTGAGAAATGGTGGCGACGTTGCCGGGGACCGAAGACTTCAGGAGATGATCTTACTTTAAATGGAAACTGTTGGGGCTGCTCAAATGGATGAAATGACTGATTTAACTGCTGAAAACTTGGCTCAAAAGTTGGTGGAGATGGCTGAAAATTGTAGCCCTGAAAGTTCTGATTTTGAGCTGTAAAATTAGGTGGTGGTGAACTCTGAAGTTGAGTGGGCTGAAAACTATGATTGGGCTGCTGAAAATTCTGGTAGCAAGGTTGAAATTGCTGCAGTAATTGACATGGTTGCTGGAAATTCGAATTATCTGAAAACCCTTGCTGAATTCCTTGAAAAAGTGATTGATCTTGTTGATAAGGGGGCTGAAAATTCTGGAATAATGGCTGCCCAATCTGATTTTGCTGGAAAATTGGTTGAATTGGCTGAAAATCCGGCTGAAATGGTTGACAATTAGGTTGAAAAAGTTGTGGTGGCTGCTGAAATTGTTTTAGTTCTGGAATTGCTGTAAATGTGGCTGAAAAAACTGATTGGGTTGTTGAAAATTCGAATGTGATTTCTGAAATTGTGGACACGATTGCTGGTGAGTAGATGGATCACTGTTGGGTGTTAGTTGGGAGTCCAACTCCTTAACCCTACACTTCAACTCCACCAATGTCTCTTTTATCTCTATCCAGAACTCTGGTGACCACATTTTTATTTTGCAGCCCTGTCACAAAACAAACAAGAAAAATGGCAGCAACCGTATACAAATGAATAAGCAACAGAAAATAGAACCCAATGATATGTCAAAAAGTATACAAGCAAAAATCAAACAAATCAACTAGTTGCTTCCCCGGCAACGGCGCCAAAAATTTGACAAGCCCAAAATATACTAATTAAAGTTGTCACGAAATGTATGGGCTCATCAAATTTAAAATGATATGAATGAAATGAAACCCTTTTACAATCAAAAACTGAAAATGTAATATAGGGGCCACAGGTCGTATTTTTCTCGGGGCTAGTTGACGTTGTGTGATTCGCACTTGTATTTATGTGTCGTTTGTGTTTGTGGGTTTCAAATAAAGATTTGGGTTTGGGTTCAATTCGAAAATGAAATATCAATGGAGAAGAAGAAAACTAAACTCATGAACTAGCCAAAGTAAATGCAATTGATAGCTCAATCAATGGGAGACCGAATCAACCAAGAGAACTTAACCAATTTTGGAACCCAATTCTGATACTAATTGGCAAAACAAATTGCTAAGCAAATGAACAAAAACCGTGCAGGAAACTTTCAGCAGCAAGCAAGATTAAATCAAATGCCGTCCATAAAATTCAGCAATCAACTTAGACAAATACAACTCCAGCTAGCTACAAAATCAAGAAGCAACAAATGCAAAGGAGTTCAGAAACTGATTTCGAACACAATAGCTCTCTAAAAACTGCATTCGACTTGGTCCCAAACAATTCCTATCCTGAACTTGATACTATTGACAGAAATGCTACAAGTTATCCTGCAGAAAATGAAACTGCTGCCTAAAGTGATACAAACTGCAAGGCTTTAATCTAGTGTACAGCAACAGAGTTCGAAGCAATAATTCGACTGCAGAATTCAGTAGCCATTGAATGCATAAACAAAGGAAGGTGAAACAAAAATCCCAAACCCCAACTGATGCGCCCAGCTGAATCAAAGGCAGAAATGAGACACAAAAACTGCAGAACTCAAATTCAGATCTGCAGCTACAATTCAGAAACAGAACAAGCGCATCACTGCATTCACTTGCAAGGGATTCTAATGTGCTAAACTGATGCAAAACAATTCCACAGCATGCTTTATACGCAAAGAGAATCACTTGTGCCAAAACTGTATCAGATCTGCAATTTCAGACCAAATGCAGAAATTCAGCAGCAGTTTTGGACACAAACCCAGAATATGAGCTGAAATGGATGCATAATCCTAAGGATCAGCAAGGCTAGATAGAACTCACGTTTATTTGACACAAAAACTCAGAATTCATGAGCTGAAAATTCAGAATTAAGCTGAGTTGCAGAAATAAGCAGAATTTGGCAGAATTGATCAAAATGCAGAAATGAAGCAGTTAACTTGGACACAAAACAAGTAATCGACTGAAATGAATTTCTATTTTGATGAACAGCAAGGCTTAAGTGGAATTCTTATTTAATGGACTCGAAACACATAGGTAAATGAGCTGAAATTTCAGAAACGAGCTGAGAATTTTCAGAAATGGTGGATGGCAGGAATGCAGAATTAGTTTACATAAATGAAGTTGGTACGCAATGTTGGGGTTGCAAGGTTGCAAACATAGTCCCACATCGAAAACATATGGGAAAGATCATAGGCTTATAAGGAAAAAAGATATCTCCATTGGCATGAGGCCTTTTGGGAGAGCCCAAGAGCAAAACCATGAGGGCTTAGGCCCAAAGTGGACAATATCATGTCATTGTGGAGATATCTAAATTCCTTTTGGTCCTAACACGCAATAACTGATGGGCAAGCTAAAAATGAGTGCTAATTAGCTAGACTAAACTGCAAGACAAACTCATAATGTAAAGCTAAAGCGAGCTTGGAACAAAATGCAGGAACTCAATAAGGAAAAGCTGATACGCACACTGAAAACAGGACAGCTATCTGATACGCTGAAAGCTAATTGGCACGCAAGCATTAGAATAAGGAATCAACTGAAATTTAAAACAATTATCCACTAGACAGGTTCCTTAACTACTCAACTTGAAGATTGAAGCTAAATTACAGCTAAACAATTAAGAAAACAAGATTAACCAAATCTGAAACCAACAACAGAACCGAAACTAGAGCAGTAACGAAAATTACAGCTACAAACGAAAATTAAACTATCTAAGCTACTCCTCAACCATTTCTCAACTCAAGAGCTCCTTGGTCGTCAATCAAGGGAGAACCTCGGACCCGCAAGCTCAACAAATTGGTGAAGACTTCCTCTGCTACCGAATCTGATCAGACTTTGCCCAAACTGAAATTCAGCTCCGAATTCTTCAAACTTGCTGTCGTGGCTTGCGATTAGGATTTGGGAATGACCGAGACCTTCCAGGGAACCCCTCTGGTCAGCTCGGATGCAGTGGAAGTGGAGCACAGCTGAGTTTGTTGAAGTCGGATAGCAAACTGCCGAGACCTCACACAACTTCGCTATTGAGCAAAAATCCAATCTGAAACCTCACTGAGAACTCTTCACTAACCTAGCCCTTGCTCTGATGATGAAATTGAGGGATCGCGCCTCCTTTGATGAAGAAAAATTAGCTAAGAAATGAAGAACACGCGAGGAAGATGAAGAACGGCGGAGACGCGATAGGGAAGAACTGCGCAGGAATTTGATTAAATACATATGCAACGGACGGCTGTGATTGATTGGATGAAATCCAACGGCTGATCTTGCTCTGATTGGAGCCAAACTTTTATGATGATGATCTGGGGTCAGGATCTGCCTTGTGGTAGATCGGATCCTCCAGATGTACAACGGATGGTCCAGATCAACTCTATCTGTGATTGGACGCTCTAGAGCCCTCCTTGCTTGATTCAACGGTTGATTTAGCTCTGATTGAGATGAAACCTTCAGATCTTGATCATAGAGCTTGATCAACCCTAACTCTAGCTCGGATTGCTTCAGATCGTCCCGGATGGCTCAGATCTAGCCGCTCTTGAATCGGACGACCCGGATTAATTGTAAGCTTGATAATTCGATCCGGTTCACATCCGACTCAAGTTTGACCCAGTATGCCCTAGGTCCAGGATCCTTTCATGCCTACAAAAATATATCAGAAAATTAGTGGCCAAATAATCCAAAAAATGTGTAAATTTGCAATTAAGTCCAAAATAAGAGGAAATCCTAAAACCTAGGGTAAAATCACAAATAAGCAATAAAAACATAGGTCAAACATGGATTTTAACATCTAAAATAATCACAAAAATGGTACGTATCAAGCGGCCCCGCCTCTATGGTCCCCGCAGGCAACCCTCTATGCCGGCGACCCTACGGTCTTCCCACCCCTGGCAGTGGGTTTTTGCCTTCCCCAGGATTAGAACCCTTGACCTCCAGGACAAGTACAATAGTTCCTGAATCCTGGTACCAATTGAGCTACAGCTCAATTGGTACCAGGATTCAGGAACTATTGTACTTGTCCTGGAGGTCAAGGGTTCTAATCCTGGGGAAGGCAAAAACCCACTGCCAGGGGTGGGAAGACCGTAGGGTCGCCGGCCTAGAGGGTTGCCTGCGGGGACCATAGAGGCGGGGCCGCTACACGTGTACAGCTCCGAGGCCAAGCCTACACACGAGAGGTTGTAGGGTTTAATCAGCTCTTGGCCAGGCGTGTACAGCTCCGAGGCCAAGCCTACACACCGTGAGGTTGTAGGGTTTAATCAGCTCTTGGTCGGGCGTGTACAGCTCCGAGGCCAAGCCTACACACCAAGAGGTTGTGGGGTTTAATCAGCTCTTGGCCGGCGTGTACAACTCCGAGGACAAGCCTACACACCGGAGGTCGTAGGGTTTAACCAACTCTTGGCCGGGCGTACACAGCTCCGAGGCCAAGCCTACACACTGAGAGGTTGTAGGGTTTAATCAACTCTTGGCTGGGCGTGTACAGCTCCGAGGCTAAGCCTACACACTGAGATGTTGTAGGGTTTAGTCAGAGACTTAACATTTACAGCATGACACATCATCCACATCCTTTATTAATTATACTACAAGGCAATGAAGCAGTGAAAACATATATCCACGAAAGTGCATTACACGACGACTCACGAAGTATAGTAGGGGCGGAGATATTTCGCATGCCAAGGCATTTCCAGCCTCCTCCCTTCGTGGTCTTCTAGATAGTAACTACCTCCTGTAAGTTTTTTGATGACAACGTAGGGGTCGTCCCACTGTGGCTCTAACTTCCCAGGATCGCCTATCGGTTTAATTCTCTTGCAGACTCGGTCGCCCTCCTCGAAGCTGCGGGCAATCACTCTATGATTGTAGGCTAGCTACATCCTCCTTCGATAGGCTTCCAACCTTACCACAGCTTTGTTTAGTACTTTCGATATGAGGTCCAGATCAATCAGATGCTCCTGGTCGTTATCTTCCTTGCGATAATGTCGCCGCCGCGGGGACTCCTCTCCTATTTCCATCGGGATAACGGCCTCTTCTCCATAGACTAGCCGGAAAGGGCTCTCTCTTGTTCCTTCCTTTGGGGTAGTCCAGTAGGACCACAAGATGCTGGGGAGTTCTTCGACGCAACTGCCTCCGACATGATCCAGCTTTACTCTGAGCCCTTGTAGTATTTCCCGATTGACCATCTCCGCTTGTCCATTGCTTTGAGGGTAGGCAACGGAGGTGAAAGCCTGCCGAATGTCTAACCCCTCACACCATTCTTTTAATCTTCGTCCAGAGAACTGCCTACCATTGTTAGACGCTAGCTTATGAGGAATGTTATATCTGCAGACAATATCTCTCCATAGAACTTTCATTACCGCCCCCTCGGTGATTTTGGCCAGAGGTTCGGCTTTCACCCACTTTGAAAAGTAATCAACGAGGACCAGCAGGAACTTCTTCTACTGGGGCCCAATGGGGAAAGGCCCCACAATGTCCATTCTCCACTGGTCGAATGGGCACGAGACTGTAGAAACTCTTAACGGCTCCGTGGGGCGATGAGAGACATGTTGATGCCTTTGACAGCCTTACACTTGGTCACGAAGTTGAGCGAATCTGCCTGCAGGGTGGGCCAAAAGTAACCCGCCAAAAGGATCTTTCAGAACAGGGATCTCCCTCCAATATGGCTTCCGCAGATGCCCTCGTGCACCTCTCGCATTACGTAGCAAGTCTCTTCCGGCCCAACACATTTTAGGAGGGGTCGGGCATAGGCTCTGTTGTACAACTGATCCCCGACCAGTGTAAACCTCTCCATCCGTTGGCGAAACAATTGACTCCCTGGGCCTTCATTCAGCAGGGATCCGTCCCGGAGGAACGCTATGTAAGGATCTCTCCAGTTTACGGGTTCAACCATTCTGACTTCTCCTCCGATTTGAGCCACCATTGTTTCTGTCATACTGGGCCCCTCCAGCCGCCAGGTAGATATGGAAATGGCCAGCTTGGCTAACTCGTCGGCCCGCACATTGTCCGACCGGGATATCTTCTGCAGGATGACCTCCGAGAAAGTACTTTTTAGTTGTTCATATAGGGCTACATACCTTTGTAATCGCTCACATTTGACTTCGAAACCACCTGCCACCTGTTGGGCCACTAATTGCGAGTCCGAGTAGACAATGATTCACCGAGCTCTCATGTGCCGGGCCGCTTGTAATCCTGCCAGGATCGCCTCATACTCGACCTCGTTGTTGGTGGCTTTGATGTGAAGCCGGATTGACAGATGCAGCGTGTCTCCCCTGAGGGAGATCAATAGCAGTCCTACTCTGCTGTGTTGGCTATTGGCGGATCCATCCACATAGACCTTCCACATACCTTCGGTCTCTGTCTCCGGGACGGTCTCCAGCATAAAGTCGGAGAGAGCCTGTGCTTTGATGGCGGTGCGAGGCTGATATTCAATGTCGTATTCGCTTAACTCTGTCGTCCATTTGATTAACCTGCCTGATGCCTCAGGATTAGTGAGGACTCGGGCGAGCGGACTATTAGTGAGGACCATAATGGGGTGCACTAAGAAGTACGACCGTAACCTTCGGGCAATCAGGACCAAAGCGTAAGCCAGTTTCTCCATCATGGTGTACCACGTCTCGACATCCTTGAGTAGATGTCCGAAGAAGTAAATGGGATGCTGTATTCGGTCTTATTCCCGAACAAGCACCTACCCTACTGCTTGCTCGGCCGTAGATAAATAGACGAATAATGTTTCCCCTTCCACTGGCTTATGCAGGGTCGGGAGGTCTGCCAGATAGGTCTTCAATTCCTCAAAGGCCTTCTCACACTGATCATCCCACTCGAATTTAACAGCTTTTCTCAGAATTTTGAAGAAGGGGAGGGCTTTGTCTGTAGATTTGGAGATGAACCGTGATAGTGCGGTGATTCAGTTGTTCAGCCGCTGGACTTCCCTGATGTTCCGGGGGGTGGCATATCTAGAATGACCTTTACCTTTTCCGCGTTGGCTTTGATCCCCCTCTCCGTCATCATGTATCCCAGGAACCTGTCACTTTTGACCCCAAACAAACATTTAGCTGGGTTTATTTTTAACCTGTGTGCTCTCAGGGCGACGAATGTCTCCTCCAGGTCAGATATCATGTCCCCTCCCTTTTCTGTCTTGACTAAGATATCGTCCACGTACACCTCAATGTTTCACCCAATCTGGTGCCTGAAGACTTTGTCCATCATCCGCTGGTACGTGGCGCCCATATTACGCATGCCGAAGGGCATGACGTTGTAGCAGTACGTACCTCAGCCGTCACAAAACTGACCTTCTCCTGGTCTTCGGGGGCGAGGTGGACTTGGTGATAGCCCTGGTAAGTGTCTAACATGGAGTGAACTCACACCCGGCTGTTGAGTCCACCAGCCGATCTATCTTGGGCAGGGGATAACTGTCCTTTGGACATACTTTGTTTAGGTCTCTGAAGTCAATGCAGACTCGCCACTTGCCCCCGGCTTGGGAACGAGGACCATGCTGGCCAGTCAAGCTGGGAACCGGACTTCTCGGATGTGTCCAGCTTTTAATAGCTTTTGAACCTCATCCTGAATAGCTTTATCTTGCTCAGGGGAGAAGTGCCACCTCTTCTACTTCATGGGACGAGCCTCCGACACCACATGTAGGTGGTGCATAGCCAGTGCTGGGGGGATCCCCTTGATTTCTTCAGCGGTTCAAGCAAACACATCTCTGTGGTTCCGCAGGCATTCGACAAGGCGATTTCGTAATGTTGGCACGAGATCAAGAGCTATATGCATGTTTCCCCCTCCGCCATGGAGATCGATCTGCACCTCTTCACTCTCGACTTCTCACCGCTCTTGCTTAGGCCCTTCATCTTCCCATGGATGAGCGAGATCCTCCGCTTCTGCCATCGGTGCTCCTTCAGGTGTTTTGTTGCTTCCCACAAACGACGCCAAATTTGTTCCGGAAGAAGTTGTCGGCGATGGCCAGTCACTGAGGCTCAGCCCCGGCAAGGATGACTACGTCGCTGAGGAACTTGGGGGGATCCTGCGAAAGTAACACAAGCGTTAGGGGGACACGCCAGCAGGGGTCCCACGGAGTCTACTCCGACGCTCAAGTTAGTAAGTTATCGATTGGTCGTGAGAAAGAAAGATAGTATGCGAAAATAAGAGATCACCCCCCTTTTATCGGAGGGGGTGAACTACCTTTTATACCGGTGTCGGCAGACTAGTCGTGCCCCCCTTTCTCGGTGCCACGACTCCAATATTTGAGCCACGACCCCTGCTTTCAGTGATGAGAGGATATCCCTTGAAATTGTCGACACCGTTACCCTCCTTTCCCTCGTGGAGCCATGTGGGAGGGCGTGTGGACTTTTTCCTGATTAATATCCGAGGTTGGCCGTTGCGAGGAACCTGCTTCCCGAGGGGAGCTCGGGGTCTCGGGGGTCGATATCTCCTGAATTACTCTTCGGGGCCTGGCTTGCCAGGGGGCTCACTCGAAGGACCCTCGAGCCGGCATTCCCGAGTGCGCCACTGAAAGGAGGTCCCGGGGGCTCGGGAGGGAAGGTCATGTTGTGTCCCTACTTCTTCATCCCTCTTGTCGGGCCCAGCCTGCCCAACCCCATCATAATAGTTACTAAATATTATAGGATAATTTTAAAGGTATTTTAAAGTATTTTGTGGATTCCAATATCTATTAATATCTATAAAATACAGTTTTTGCTATAGTACGCATGCAAACGTGGCATTCACAGGGAGCTTACGATTCCTGCCTAAACCAAATAGCCTAAACCAAATAGGTTTTAGAATTTTTTAATTATTTTTTTAATTTCTCTTTTTTCCCTCTAATGGCCTCCCTCCCCTAACCCTAAACAATCCCTTTCTCTGCTCTGCCGCCGCCACCTTTGCCGGCGTCTCCTTCGAGTTCTGCCACCGTCTCCTTCAATCCGGTCGTCTACGTTGTCGCCCTCTCTTGTGCCACCTTCTCCTTCAATTCTGCAGAGGTCTCCTTCGATCCGGTCGTCTACAGTTTCACCCTCTCCTGTGTCGCCATCTCCTTCGATTCTGCAGAGGTTTCCTTCGATCCGGTTGTCTACAGTGTCGTCCTCTGCTTTGTCGCTGTCTCCTTTGATCCTTCAATGGAGCCATCTTTTTATCCTCGCCTCAACCCCGGTCAGGATGCCTATATGTACAGGTAGGCTTCCTTATTGTTGCTATTTTTTACACAATAAAAGAAGACAAATTGAAAGGGTTACTACATGTACATTATAGTTTCATAGCATCATTTTTTTCCATATTGATGATACGCACAAATATAAAATGTTCATTTAACATTTCTTTTAATTTTGGTCCAACTTTAATCGAGTATAATTGCTTTTAATACTTTAATCCTTGGCTTAATATCACCTTTAAATTCATGTTAATGATCATGCATCGTTACCTTGATTTTTCATGAGGACTTTAGAAAACCAAACACAACCTCACAGTGAAATCTAATAACTCAACAAGGATTCCAGTTGGTCGATTCTCTAAAATCAAATGATTTAGGAACTATTTTCGCTGTTGCTTCCTAGGAAATACACCATAAATTCAGAAAATTTAAATCATTTGGTGCATCATGGGAAATACACCATATTGACTCCTATTTTATCATTTGGTGATTGACTAAACTTGCTTTTCATTTTATTTTTTCATTCAATAATAAAAGTTGATATATATTTATTATCATTAAACATTTTGTTTTGTTTGTGTAATAATAGATCAACTATAGCGAAAATAAATATTTAATTAATGGATATCTTGCCCATAGATCGTAGTTGGATATTTCAAATATTTTAAAAACAATTCTATGTTTTAATTGCTAATGTACTGATTTGAAAAATATATGATTTCAAGACTAAATTTCAAAGTTGATACATACTTAAGTGTTCCTAAAGTTTTTGTGTTTTGGTCAAGAATTCAAAAATAATTTGATTTTTCATACAAATTTATTTTTCTATATTGACGAATAGTTCAAGAAATATGTTTGTAAAATCTCATGATTTTTTGAATTTTCTAAAAAAAAATTATCCATTTTTGAAATTCAGCTCAAAAGACTGAAATTCGGATAAGAAATGTGCCAGTCGACTGGTAGGGACACATGCTGACTGATCTTACTGCCTCTTAGAGTTTCGTTGAGGTCAGTCGATTGATAACTGTCTCAGTCGACTGGTACTCTGATTTATTGATTTTGGCTAAATTTTTTAGAAAAATTGTATACCCTGTTTTACTTTGATACCTTTGTTTTAAAATTGTTTGGTATAGTCTTTGTTATTGTGTCAAAGGGGGAGAATTGAAGGGTTTAAGTTAGAACTTAACTTATTTCTTTATTTCTTCATGTTTGTGCAAAACTTAAAAATCATGTGATTGGGCATAGGTTAAGGGGGAGGATGCATGCTTATGCTTCTTAGTATGTTATGTCTCTAATTTTCAAATTGTAATTTTTGTGTCTAATTTAAACATATTACCACACATCAAAAAGGGGAAGATTGTTGGTGCAATCAACCCAGGTTTGATTGGATAGATCATGAATTTTGATGTGTGTGTCAATAAGTTTAAGTTAGGATTTCATATTGGTTTGATGTGTGTTTAAGTCATGCAAGACTTGGTGGAACACACATGAGAGATCTCATCCTAAGTGCTCGGGTCCTTGAGTCGGTGAAGGATGGTGCATCCGAGGGATCGCCAGACAAAGAGCAACAAAGTGGAGCCAAGGGAAGCGGACTTCAAGGCATATGTGAAGGATGACATGGAGACGAGCCATGGGCTCGTAAGCATCCGACGGACGAGAGCCAAAGGAAGAGGGCTTCAAAGGGCGGCTCCGGAGAGGATGAGAGTGAGTGTGTAAAAGGAGCAGTCGACTGATTTTTCTATGAGCTTAGAATAGCAATATCAATTGACCGGTCTGGATGATAGTCGACTGATCTTTTTGCTGGGTCGAACAGAATATAGCAATTCACTGGTATAAGCACCAGTCGACTGGTCTGTTCGAAAAATAGTCGTTTGTCTAGCTATTGGCTAAGCACCAGTCGACTGGGGTTAGAGCCAGTCGACTAGTGTCGGGGCTGAGCTGTTTTGTTAGCAGCTCTCTCCTCTATTTAAAAAGGAGCTTGAGACTTGAGAAGGGTTAGTTGTGTTCATTGTAAAAAATCCTTCTTGCTCAAGTGCTCAAGCTCCCAAAAGCTCATCTCTTCCTCCTAACCCTAACTCTCAACTTGTAAAGAGGAAGAGAATATTGTGAGAGGTTGCTCTCCACCGAGAAGGAGAATGTTCTAGCCAGAGATTGTCGGGGATTGATCCACCGAAGGATCAAGGGTTCGTCCACCTCGAGGACAAGCCGTGGAGTAGGAACAAGCAATCTCCGAACGACGTAAAGGTTTAGTGTTAGCATTGATTTCATTGTTTCTTTTCATTTCCACTATGCGTACTAACTTTGTAGGAAGAAGTACGAATTAAGAGAATCGAGCTATTCACCTCCCTTCTAGCCAACATCCAATCCTCTACATATTGGAGTTAACCTTTGATCACGTGAGCTTCATGTGAAGGTGTTGAATTTTGATTTGTTTCTTTCCTTGGCCGTGAGTCGAGTTTAGGAGAGTTGGGTGACTTGATTGTTGGATCTAGGGTTGGCAAATTGGAGTTTTGGGTTAAGCTTAGGCTAAAAATTTAAACTCGAACCCAATCTCGATAACTAGGGCCACTTAAATTAAATGATTATAATAATTAGGGTTTACCTTATATAGATAGTAGATAGTTAGTTATTTACTATTTGTGTAAATAGCTAATATGTCCTTTGATATAGGATACTGAGTCATTATGGATATTGGATGGGGGATTCTCTTTACGTATGAGCACCTATATCGGAGGCGGGTACTTCTGACTTATCTGTTTAAATATTGTCTCAGTTTTATGCATAGTTAGTTATAGATAGCAATAGAGTTATATTTATTTTCTGCTTTCGTATATTACGCTTCATACTAGTTGTTTGACTAGATGATAATTTTATTTCTATACTGCTTCGAGGTTGGACCTCCTTATTTTTTATTGTTGCATATGTTGTTGTATATTTTTATTAGAAATAGGACACCTTATACCCAACACTAGGCCTAAGATATGATGTATGATTATTCTTGGACCTCTGCATATCCTGTTGATGATTGGAAGATTAGTTAAGTGAGTGTTACATATAATAGTGTCATGCATCATCCCTACGTGTGCATGTACTGACGACACAGGACTTCCAGTCATGCGGTTGAGACATGTCGTTAGTCATGCTTTTGGTGTTATAGCATAGGTCGCGATACAGGGCTCCTAGTCACATGGTGAGACATGTCATCAGTCACACCGTGATCATGAACTGCACACATTGTCATGCGCAAGTAGTGGCTATTGGAGGGTGCGTACAGTTACTTTGTCGAGACTCCGCACGGTCACTTTTGAGTAGTGGTTTTGGTGCGTGGTAGCAATCAGGGACCCCTTCTAGTGGGTGCAGTTGTTCTATCGTGTCTCGGCTCGGTCACTCATGGGTAATGATGTTGGAGCCTGGTAGCAGGCAGTAGTGGTATAGAGAGTTGTTGGCTCCCCCTTCCTAGCTTTGGGTATGTGTCATGATGGATTGTGTGACCCGCGAGCAATTAGCTTCCCCTTGTTGGCTTAGGGTACATGTCATAATGGGTTGTGTGACCCGTGAGTAGTTGGCTCCCCTCTTATATGGTTTTGGGGTTATAGTTGTAGGAGCAGTTGGCTCTCTGGCATCCTGTCCACTCAGATACCCAGTGTTCGAGTAGCTGAAGTGCATACAGACATCATGTGTACATGATGCATCATTACATGGTTGTTGTTGTTTGCATTATTGCATTTGCTCGTACTTGTTGCATTTGATTACAACATATATTTGGCCTGCACATTTAGAAGGTATGTTTATATAGGGTCTGGTGACCTTACATTGCTCCTATGGTATTCAGACCTTTATACCTTCGGGTTAGTCTGACTATGATGGATATCATTTATTCGGTATTCTAGTTTAGCATTTCCTACTTTTACACTTGATAGTGTTTCCAGTTTGACTCTTACTACTAATATAGCTTATTATGCATTTCAGATATATGTATTCGCCGAGTTTTTTGGACTCACACCATTAGCCTTATTTTTATTCAGGATGATCGTCTGAAGTACTCGGCGGCCTATCCCAAATCACGTGTGTCGAGGCAATTTCGTTGTTTACTTGCTTTACATGTTGATACTTTTTTTTATTTTTTTGTTTTCGCATTTGTATTTTTGATTTGTCGTGACGTCTTGCATGACGATATGATTGCACTTTTGTATGCCATGGAAGCTTACTTTTTTGTTTATTTGTCGTATGTTGTACTGGTATGTGACTTTCCTTGATGACATTATCGTCTTTTCGTTTCCGTCGCTTGTTCCAGCCCTATCGGCTATGGTACAAGTGGCTGAGAGGGTCTCGGTGTTAAGAATTTCGAGTTGTCCGTCGGGTCAAGGGAGGAGCAGTCTGGTTGGTATCGGTCAAGTGGCTTCTCGACGCGTGACAATATCTAAAAAAATTCCTCCACAAAGTGATAAAGTTTAATAAAGACCTCTACGTAGAAGATCTTCACAGTAAACAGCTCGAGCAAATGGAACTACCGTCGACTACCGATCGATCTTTTAAAACCTCACCAAGCTAAGGTCGAGGCCACGCAATCCTTTCAAATATTTAAATTTCCAATATCAAATTATTGCTTTAATTCCATATATGATCGTCCTGACACACGATAGTTACAACGAGGATCATTGAAAAAGAAGGATTCGCATCAGGAACTTAAAGAAAATACTAATATTCGTTCGTTCACCTCGATCCGTTATTAAATTCAATCTACAAAAACAAAAACAAAAAAAAAAACAGTTCTGCAGAAAAAAATACAACAATGAGAACATGATGCTAATTATTCAACAATGCAGCTCTCTCGCTGCAGCACGGGATATGGAATTTCCCGAATGTGGCATCGATCGACGATGAAGAATCTAATTACTTTCTACATGATCTTCGTCACAGAATTATTCGAGGTAATCAATAATTCCTCACCAGCAGTAACCCAACCCCAGTGACCACGAGTGTCGAAGGAAGGCCGAATCGCAGATGACTAAAGAAGGAGAGGTTGTAAGCAAAGTATTGAACTCGGCGAGCTTGCTCGCAGACTATGAGATTGGCTGCGGATCCGAGAAGAGAGAGGTTTCCGGCCACTGTACTGACCCATGCAAGCATGAGCCATGCTCGCGTCTCTTCTTCAGGAGAAATGAGTGCAGCAGACGCAGCGATTCTTCCGCCCAGCAGCAGAACTGCAAGATTATAAACAATAATGGATATTTACAGTTCATCCCTGAAGTTGAAAGGATCGCGATGATCTCTTTTTCTATATATATATTCTATCAAATGAAAAATGACTGGATGTTAATAAGGAAGGATATGCTATTAGGGGCTAAGGAGCTAGTTGAGGGAAAATTAAGATACAATTAAAGAGTATGTAAAAGCAAAAGAACAAAACGCAAATTATGAGAGAGACCTACAGGGGGGACAGTGTGGGGGCAATGGATGGCCGACAGAGTAGATTTGACTGAGGAACCGATGACAGTTCAAGATTTTGAATCAATTCAATGCATCCATTACCATTTTTTTAATTCAAGTGTACTAATCGTAGAGGTAGATGGATGGCCTTTTCCATGGCTTACCTGTTGGGTAAATCCACTTATGCATACTCAGATACCCAACCTCTAAGATATTCATCTCATTTAGGATTCAATGGGATTTGAATCCTAATTCTCTTATTGTCATACACGGCTGCAAACACTACATATTTGGATACAGACAATTCAGAAAGAAAAAGAAAACAACTTGGATAATAATTTGATGCCAATGGATTGATGCCCATCCAAGCAAAGTGAAAGTTTTCTTTCATTTATATTTGATGAAAACACCATTTTGTAATTTTATTAAGCATGAGATTATGACTGACCCATGCATCATCTATGCTGAACCAGAATGATCAGGTCTGTGCACGAGCAGAGCAATATGTTTCACCCTATGTTAATCAATGCAGAATTCAAACTTGATTATGACAACCTACTTCCCTTTGTTAGGTTTACTCTAATTGTTGACCTCCAAGATTGTCATGCAAACTATACAACCCCCTAGAAGTTATTTGTAATGCTAAATTAAAGCATGCAGATCTAACCGGGATGAAGGAAAAAAAACAACCAAGGATATGACACCAAGCATAAATTTACTGAGTTGATTTGCAAGGACTGTAAGCAAACTAAACAATCTTTCCCCCTTTCACTTGAAACCATTTACACTCCAAACTAGTTTGAAGCAGACGAGCAGGTTTCAGTCTTAGATTTTTAGTCATCCACTGTTTAATGCAACTATCATGCTGATAAATTTAACATCTAGCCCGTGCAATCTAAATACTGAACAAATAGTGTGGAAATTACTCATTGCATCATGTTGTAGAGAAAAATAAAATACCTGTAGGGACATTGGAAGCCACGTTTGAAAGCACAAGAATGACCAGGGCAAGAAGTGCAATTCCACTAGCTCTATCAATGCAAGAATAAGGTTCAACAAATTCCCACAAAGCACTCGGTATGCCGGTTTTGTTAAATCCATCCATAGTGATAAACATCCCACAAAAGAAAATCAACAAGGAGTATGAAACCTGTTTTAGATCATAGATCAGAGTTAGCACAGAGAGACACAAGATTCCAGCAGGAAAAGAGCAGTAGAATTACCTTCTCAAGGCAAGGGCATGCATCTTTGAAATCGAGCACCACCAGAGCAAGGGCAGCCGCAATGGCCGCCCATGACATGTTTAGGCCCATTAAAAGGGAGACAAGCATCCCGAGTGTTACAAGGTAAACGCCAGCCTTCCACAGCATGCTCTTCCATCTCTCCACGAAGTTTTCCTTTGGGTCGAGAGACAGCACAGAGGACTCTCCTCTGGAGCCGCGGATTTGGTTGCTGTAAGTCTTGGGAACCCTCTTCGACGACGCGCCTTCCTCTTTCTGCGAGGTCCCGGCGAGTTCCGCCGTCTCCTTCGACACGTTCGAGGTCCGTAAGAACTCAATTCCCGAGCTTGATAGATTCTGCACATCAATGTCGACGCTTTTAGCCCTGCCACGAACGCCGCTGATGGAGCCGAATTCTCCGGAGGGGAGGGTGGATCCAAATTGCTGGGAATGCAAAGAGGGGAGGTGCGACATGGTGGCGGGGGAGAAGCGGTGCAGGATCATGTCGTGGTCCTCCGCCACCATGTCGCCGTCGGCGGAGGCCACTTCCTCGTCCTTCTCCACCGATAGAATTTTCCAGAAATAGAAGAGGAGGATGGCGGCGTTGACGAGGCTTCCGACGAGGACAGCGGGGAAGAGTCCGACGAGGAACTTGCCGAAGGGGATGCCGCTCTGCACGGCGATAACGAGATTTTGGGGGTTGCCGATGGGGGTCGCCGCGGAGCCGATGTTGGAGCTGGAGGCGAGGGCGAGGAGGTAGGGCTGGGGCGGGAGGTTGTTCTGGCGGGCGAGCTTGAGGATGAACTCGGTGAGCACGACGCAGCTGGTGTCGTTAGTGAAGAGGGAGCTGGAAACGGCGGAGACTAGGCAGACGCGGAGGAGCAGGTCCTTACCGCCGCGGCTCTTCCAGGAGAGCAGCTTGCCGAGGTGCTTGAACATGTCGGCCTTCTCCAAGAAGACGCTCACGACCATGGTACCGAAGAGGAGTCCGATAATGGGGAGGTCGATGGCGTCGTAGGCTTCCTCCGGCGGGATGACGCGGAAGATCACCATGAGCATAGCGCCGAGGAGGGAGCCGGCAGTCCGGCCAATGGGGAGGAAGGGCACAGCCGGAAACACTGCCAAAATCCAGAATATCCCGAACGCAATCGAGCCAAAAACAACCTTTACAACTGCCGTCATCGCCATCTTCACACAATCTCTCTCTCTCTCTTACTCAAATCAAACGGAAAAAAAAAACAGAAAAAGGCATCTGCTGCTGATGCCAAGAACTGATACGATCGATCAAGCGACAATACTCTGAAGCCAATCGTGCAATATGCAGAAAGATGTTGAATCGCAGAGGGAGAGCGTTCTTATATTACGAAATGACCTCTCATACATAAAAAAGCAAAAATCTCAGGCCAAAAAGAAAAATAGAAAAAGCAGTAATATTTTTGTTTGATTGTATAGACATTAAGACTGACAGACC
This sequence comes from Boesenbergia rotunda, assembly GCA_024364735.1. Classification (NCBI taxonomy): domain Eukaryota; kingdom Viridiplantae; phylum Streptophyta; class Magnoliopsida; order Zingiberales; family Zingiberaceae; genus Boesenbergia; species Boesenbergia rotunda. The sequence continues at coordinate 29,328 of JAGFNQ010007074.1, read as the reverse complement.
ACCGGTAGTACAGTATGCTGCAATTATTTTAAGGTAAATTCGATAGAGGTATAAAAGGTGATTTACTCGTTATTTTTGTTGTGTTTGTTAATCCGTCTTAAAATTAATATGAAAAAGATAAATTATAATATTATTAGTACAGAATTAATATGGAGGAGATAAATTATGGGACTATTAATTCGGATACTGTGACTAGCACGTGGAAAGATAGACACACTGATTTTATCAGATTTTGATCCTAAATTTCAATATGGCAACATCAATATATTAATCATCAATTTATCACGTAAAGACTAACTAAATTCCATATAAAAGAGTAAAAAACAAATTCAATTGAGAGCATCGATTTTATCCTCTACAAGTTATAATTCATGAAACTTAGGGCACACAAACGGTGGGAACTCTCAAAGCTCCTAGAATACTATAGTTATGTTAAAAATAAATTTTTTTACTAATTTCTTCACTATAAAAAAAATTAATTCTAACACTCCATTGTAGATCCCATAATTTTTCATTATAATTTACATTATATATAATTAAAATTTTATAAAATTTAAAACCAAATATTTCCAATAACATTAATAATTGAAAAACAAATTACATAAATATTACACGTTACATCATATAAAATTATAAAAGAAATAAATTACAAAAATATATAAAATTAACTTAAACACGTCTATATAGATAATGTATATATTTACTTTTTAAAATCATTTTCTCATGTATCTTTACTTAGCATCCTTCATAAAATTTCATAATCCTTATGACTAATCACAAAACCATTTTTTACAATTAATATTCTTTAATATCTTGTCAATTTCTAATGCTTTGTTTCATTGTGTCACCCTCTATGAATTTGGATATGCCCTTCCTTTTCTCTGTCTTTTGCTCGATCAAATTGTTGACGGGTGACTCATATTTGAATGAGCGATATCATGAAAGAAAAATCTATTAAAATTTTTCTATAACAAAATCCTATTATGATTTTAATAACAAAATTCTGATATGATTTTTTATAATAGAATTCTGTTACGATTTTACTATGTCTGGGGTTTATGCAATATTTATAGGGGATCATTATAAACCTATTATAGAAAAAAGAGAATAATGTGTATTCCCTTATATAAAGAGAATTCTAATAAAGTTTCAACCTTTTTTGTGGAATAGGCAGGCCACTAAACCATGATAAATCTTTTTCTCGCTCTTCTTCTTCTTTTTCCTTGTATTTGTTCTCTTTCTCTCTTGTGCGACTTTGCCTTGTTGCTTCATGCAATCTCTTTCTCTTTGTTCGCATTAGAGGTTGAGAAGTATTGCCCCCGTCTTTGCATAACTTGGTATCATAGTGAGGTTTTGTCGGATTTCTTCAATGTTGGGGACGTCTTCTGTGAAACTAAATATGGTAAAGTTTGACGGAACTGAGAACTTCAGATTATGACAAAGAAGGGTCAAGGACTTGTTGGTACAACAAGGCATGATGAAGGCTCTAGGAGAAAGGTGATCGAAAAACATGGAGTGATCAGATTGGGAAGAACTTCAGACGAAGGCAGTGGCAACAATTAAGTTTTTTCTTACGAATGATGTGATATACCATATCATGAATGAGGAGTCACCGGTGGCAGTTTGACAAAAGCGATAAGCTGGTATATGTCAAAGTCATTAACAAACAAGCTATATCTTAAGTAAAAATTATTTGGGCTAAAGATGATAGAGGGAACCGAACTGAGCCAACATATTAGCATATTCAACCAGATTGTGAGCGATCTGAAGTGGATTGATGTGAAAATTGAGGACGAAGACAAGACGCTGATATTGCCGAATTCTCTACCTTCATCTCTTACATACGAGAATTTGGTTGCTACTATGATGTGAGGAAAGGAAACTCTCAAATTTGAGGAGTTACAGGTGTTTTGTTGGATTTTCATCAGAGGAAGAAAGCAAGTGACAAAGTTTCACAAGAAGAAAGTCTTGTGGTGAATTGTAATTAAGAGCGTACGTAGTAGGAGAAAACTCAGTATAGATCGGATCGCAATAATAAGGCTCATTCTAGGTGGAGAAGGACGAAGGTGATCGTGTGCTACAAGTGTAGAGGCAAAAGTCATATGAAGAGATATTGTCGTGAGATAAAGAAACATGTTGCAGAGAACAAAGGTAGTTTGGTAAAGTTTACAAATATAATTTAAGAAGAAAATTTTGAGAGCGATGATGAAGATATGCTATCAGTTATATCAAGTTCGAAGTAGCTGATGAATGCATGGATCTTAGACTCTGCATGTTCATATCATATAACTCCAAATAAAGAGTGGTTTGACACTTATAAGGCAATGATGGGAAATAATGCATTTTATAGAGTTATCTGCATGAGAACTTCAGAATAAAGAAGTTTGATGGTGTGATCATAACTTTATATGATGTTAGACATATACTAGATCTAAGGAAGAATTTGATCTCAATAGACATACTGAATGGTATTAGTTGCAATTAAAAATCAATGAGTGAGTGATGAAGGTTAGCAATGGAGATCTGATGGTAATGAAAGGACAAAAGATAGCAGAAAATATCTACAAGTTGATAGGAACTACAGTTGTAAGTGTCGTTGTCTCAGTGGAGTCTGAATCAAAAATTATAATCTTGTGGCATATGTGGTTAGGGTGAGCGAACGTGGGATGCTAGAGCTTTATAAGAGAGATTTGTTGAAGGGCATTAACACGTGCCAACTTGAATTTTGCAAATTCCGTGTTATTGGGAAACCAAGCAAAATATAATTTAAGATAGTAATACATAAGACAGAGGAGATTCTAGACTATGTACATATGGATCTCTGGGACTAGCTAGTGTAACATCACATGGATAACACTTGTATTTTATGAGTTTTATTGATAATTACTCATGAAAGGTCTATGTATACTTCATGCGTCACAAGTCAGAAACTTTTATGAAGTTTAAACTATAGAAAACTAAAGTGGAGAACTAGACCAGAAAGAAGATCAAATGTTTTAGGTCATATCGTGCCCGCAAGTGCATGGAATCGTCGTTGATCCTGTCACGAAGCAAGGTGGAAGCCCCACGAGTTGCTGACCTAGCTCCGACTTAGCTTCGACCTGGCGTCGACCTGCTAGAAAATGACCGTTAGCAAACCTGCCGGGGAAGATCCCCTGTCAGGCCCTCCGATGGTCAAGTTAGTATCCGCAAGAAATATAGTGAAGCAAAGGGAGATAGCAGAAGGGAGCACAATTGCGCATACCTGTGGAATGAGGAAGGGAGGGGCTTATATAGCTGGGGGAGCTGACAACCCCTGTTTGTGTCAATCAGAAAGGATATGGTGCTTGTCAGCTCGTGGGAGAGCACCTATAGGTACCGCGGCATGGTGCGGGGTGCTCGGATAGTACAACTGTACCGAGTCAGCGGGATATCCGCGACATGTGTCATGAATGGGTAAGGCATGCACTATCTCTGACGTCATGGTCGTCCCCAAGGTGTCCTGATGTAGGGGCGACGTGAGAAAGAGCTGGTCCGGAGACCGAGTACTAACCAGCGGACCTGAGTGGTATGGACCGAGCTGGGTGTAGTATAGCCGAGAGACACGGGGTACACCATGAGTTGGGGGTTTATCGTGTTGTATCTACCTTGTCATCTTTCAGGTTTCCTGGTTGTCCGATCCATGGGGTGCTGAGAGCTGCGCTACCTGACCTAGCCCTGGGTTGGGGAACTGAACTGGGTGGCCGAGTCGAGAGGCACTCGGGATCGGTCTGCTCAACTTCGACCAGGGTCGGTCGATCAGCTGTTCGAGAGGGTTCCTGGCTTGGGGCTTCTCCGGGTGAGGCCTCCGTTGGCCCTTCCACTGGGCCCTCGTGGTGCCAGGCGGGATGGTCAAGCTACCCATAAGCTGGGTCGGGATCAGTCGTTAAGTAATATAAAAGATTATTGTATTTACAGGGACTATTGATTAAGCACTAGTTGATATTGCAAAGGTAAGTTATCTAGACTATCACAGAGTTGGTTGTGATAGCTTGCTTAACAGAGAGGAGGGAGGGAAAAGAGAGAGAAGGGGAGAGAGGGAACAAGATAAATGCAGGAGAGAGAGTTAATCTTAGGGGAAGGATTGAATGAGTGGAATCTAGAATTTTAGTTTTACTATAATGTTAGTAAAACGCTCTATGTTTATGCGCTCGTAGAGATCCTAACTACGTATCGGTGTTAACCTGCAGAAGTACACTGTAATGCTTCCCCCTTAGGCATCTAATGCAAATGTCATTAAGTAGAGTAGTCATCCTAAAGAGCCCAATTAAAAGTAACCCTTTGTCACTATGGGCCCCCAGTTATATGTCTCTAGTTACATTAAACATTATCTAACACGAGATAGGGAGAAACTCATTAAGTCGTGTTGGCTAATTTCTTATAAGGGATTGACCTCCATTTCGAGGCAATGCCCGAGATGTTCGATTAAAGGTAATCTCTATCACGAAGGCTCCTCGGTCATACGATCTCGCACACTTCCTCCACGTGGCAGCCAAACTCTCACAACTAGATGTATTCACCATTCACACATTTCAATAAACACATACAAAGTATCACACATATAGAACAAGACAATAAACATGTCATTGAACCAGGAAAAACATAATATATAGTTCATACAACATCATCACATCCTAGCTACTCCCTACGTCCTAGATATGCGTCTCATGACCAAGGGGGCAGGGGGTGTGCAAATTTGCACCCCCTGCGTGCCAGTTTCAGTCAAGGGGCACAGGGTCGTGCCGAGGGCACGACTAGGTCATGCCCTGGCCTGTAGGTGGGCAGCACAAGGTGTTCAGGGTGTCACGACCCTGGGGTATGGGGTGTGCAAATCTGCACACCCCTGGGGCACTGGGTGTGCCAATATATAGACCCCTTCATTATCTTACTTGGAAGAAAGACACTAAATGCCTCCCCTTTTTGCATGTTAAGAAGCTGTTTTCTTGAGCTGAAGTCCTTAGTAAAATTTTAGATCATGATGTTCTCTTCAATTTGATATAAAGAACAGCATGAAACTCCAACCAACCAAGAAGTTATCGTCGTTTCAAAATTGGCCTACAGTATAATCAGGGGTGTGATATAATACAATTATGCCTCTTTTTCCACATGATTGTACCTCCTCATAACTTGATTTTCTTAGGTCGGTGTCTTCAGAACAGTTGTATATCCTGAAGTCCTCTTCAATTTTGATGTAGAGATCGAATACCATGAGATTCTAACCGACCAAGAAGTTATAGCTATTTGAAAATCGGTCCACAGAGCAGTCTGGGCGTGCCTTGGCACACAACCGTGTCTGGGATAGGCACCCCCAAAACCTAGTTTTCACGGGCTAAGGTCTGAAGTAAAATTGTATATCTTGAAGTTCTCTTCAGTTTGATATTTGAAATGACCCATAACTCCAACCAAACGAAAAGTTGTGGTCGTTTGACTTTCATTCCGCAGTGTTGTCTCGAATTCGATACGACTATGCATAAAAGGCACGACCATGCCATGTACCATTATGTAGAAAATGGGAAATCAATATGGTCATATTCTTTAGCTCTTCTAGGTCATGTGGAAGAAATTTGGCTCTATTTTGACATCATTTAGACCCCCATTTTGCACGAGGAATACTAACACATCGGGATAATTTCAGTGTTGAGCACTGGGAGAGGCACGATCACTTTGAATTCTCTTCAAACTCACTCCATATTTGCTCCGAAAATCCATCCTATCAATGATAATCAACAAAGAGCCGTTCTCCGAACCAACATAGTAAAAGTAGCAAAATTATAAAGAAGTAGGGTGCGATAAAGTAGATCATGCTCATGAAATATAAGTAGATGTGCATCAAACAATGCATAAAATCATATATAATCTACGCTCATCACATCCCCAGACTTAAAACCTTGCTTGTCCTCAAGCAAAACCCATAATCTAAATCCATGTGTTGGTATAGTGCATCATCATCCTTAGTGAATCAATATAACTCTATCAAATAGTTTCATTGATAAGCATGATACCAAAATAATCTAAGTGTTGCATAAGTGTTAGTTCTATGTGCTCAGTGCAATAAGTGACCATAGTCTTTCAAGTTTCAATCTCTATGCTTAGTCAAGTTGTCATCTAACTGTGCTCCCTATGTTTTTGGTGATAGACACTTACCTACCATAAGCTTAATTCATCTCTCTTAGACTACCCAAGGTCCCAAAGGCAGGCTCAGAGTTATGAAAAAATTAGTTATTTCCCCAGTAATCTAACTCAGTCTCAAAGGAGTAAACTACTAGTTTCCACTCACGATACTATTTTTTATATCCCTTATTCATATGATGATTTTTTATTTTAATTTTTTTTGTGCTTCTAAAGTGTAGCACTAACACATATGAATATATATAAATACAAATGTGAGGATATTATGATTTTTCCAAGCGTGTTAGCATAACCTGAGCCTTATCCAATAACCAAGATGTAGTCTAAGAGATCACCAAGGGAATACAAGTACTAACAAATTCTATGAATCATGACAATTAATTGAGTTATCTACTATCCAAACTAGACAAAATGAATAGAGATCCTAAGACTTCCATCACTCAAACATTTCAATAGAACTTTGCTCACTTCATGTTACTAAAGATAGAAAAAAATCATCCACCAAATATATTAGCACTAAACTAAATTATATGAATGAAGAATAAACGTGCAAGTATTTCTACTTGAGAATAAGTCAGAATAATATGATGAATGTTGCAACTATGAAAAAAAATTATTATGAAAAGAAAACACAGCAAAAGCTAGCTTATAGTCCAATGCATAGATGCAACCCCAGACTTAAAAGTTTCATTGTCCCAATGAAAATAAAATACTAATATAGAGGAGGTTCAAAAGTTGAGGGTGTTACCAAGTGAAATTTTTTGAATACTTGAATCATCTCAAGTCATCCTTTTCTAACTTGTATCTATGCTCCAATTTGGCTTTCAATCCAAGTGGAATTTGTCAAATACTTGAATCATCACAAGTCACCCTTCTCTAACTGGTATCTACACTCCTCTTGGCTTTAAATCCTATAAAATAGAAATAGACAAGAACAAACAAGTAGAGGGATTGAGTTATAAAACTAGGTAGAAATTAAAAAGTTAAAATAAACATAAGGAAAGAACATGGGTTGCCTCCCAAGAAGCGTTTGTTTTAGGTCATTAGCTCTACCACTTTGGAGAACTCATTGAAATCTTGATCAGGCTGGACTGAGATACTTCTGGACCTTTTTTCGATTATCCCAAGGTTGGGAGAGAACTTTTAGGAGAAGATGGAGTAATCTTCTCTCCTTTATTGCTCCTTAAATGCTCGTTCTGGGGATAGAGGCAGTTCAATCCTAGCACCCATGCTAGGAGCATAAATACCACAAATGATGTCACGGTCTTTCTCAATGCAAGTCTAGACTTCAGCGGAGGTGGAAAGTTCAAGTCTCGAGGCTTGCATCTAACTACTGCTTCCACTCAAAAGATTATGCATCAATAATCTGACAAGTTTGAAAAGTTTTGAGGCACTGACTAAGATGTCCTATTAAAGGTAGCATCTGTCACGAAGGCTCCTTGGTCATATGATCTTGGACACTTCCTCTATGTGTCGGCCCTTCACAACTACATATATTCATCATTCACATATTTCAACAAACACATACAAGGAATAACACATATAGAACAAGACAATGACATGTCATTAAACAAGAAAATACACAACACATAGTTCATACAACATCATCACATCTTAGTTACTCCCTACATCTTAGACATGGAGAACTATTCCATTGTAAAGGTAGAAATAACAAAAGGACAAGATAAAAGTTTCTATAACCCAAAACCTAGAGAGAAAATGGAAGAAAAAACTATCCTTTTAGCGTGAGTCTTCTTGGAGGATATCCTTGCTCCGAAAGTAGAAGGATCTTGGAGGTGGTGACGACGTGGTCCTAGGGTCTCCTGACCCTTCCCCAAGATAATAGGGCAAAGCCTTAGTCAAAAAATCCTTCCAAAAGGGTGAGAAAACCCCATTTATAGGGGGTGGCAGATTCCATGGGGGTGGCATGGGAATGGGGGTTGATCATTTGCACCCCTCCTACCGTGCGCCTCACGGAGAAGGGGCACTGGGGGGAGGGGTGCAAATTTACACCCCCTGCAACGTGCCTCAAGGCCAAGGGGTCGGGGAGGAGGGGGCGTCTGATGGCCAAGGGTGCACACGTTGGGGGTGTGTAGATTTGCAGCCCCTTGTCGTGCGTCTCACGACCAAGGGAGCACCGGGGGCTTCAAATTTGCACCCCTTGTCATGCCAGTTTTGACCAAGGGGCACGGGGCCATGCCCTGGCCTGTAGGTGGGTAGCACAAGGGGGTGCAGGGCGGCACGACCCTCGAGCATGGAGTGTGCAAATTTACACACCCCTTCATAATCATGCTTGAAAGCAAGATACTAAACTTCTCCCCTTTTTGCATGTCAAGAATCTATTTTCTTGAGTTAAAGTAAAAAAGCTTTAGATCGTGAATTTCTCTTTAATTTGATATAAAGAACAGTCCAAAACTCCAACCAAGCAAGAAGTTATCACTGTTTTAAAATTGGTCTGTAGTGAAGTCAGGGGTGTGCTACTTCACACGGTTGTACCTCTTTTTTCACACGGTCGTGCCTAGGAGAGACACAACTATGCCTCCCCATAACTTGGTTTTCTCAAGTTGGTGTCTTCAGGAAAATTATATATCCTGAAGTCCTCTTCAATTTTGATTTTGAGAACATCTTGAGATTCTATCAGACCAAGAAGTTATGACCGTATGAAAATTAGTTCACAAAGTAGTTTAGGATTGCCTTGGCGCACGACCGTGTCTGGGATAGGCATGGCAGCGCACCCCCAAAACCTATTTTCATGGGTTGAATTCTGAAGCAAAGTTGTAGATTTTGAAATCCCTTTCAGTTTGATATTTGAAACGACTTGTAACTCCAATCGATTGAAAAGTTATGGTCATTTTACTTTCGCTCTGCAATGCTGTCTAGAATTCAACACGGTCGTGCCTTTTCCAATTGAGCAAAAAATTATGGTCATTTTACTTTCGCTCCGCAGTGCTGTCTTGAATTTGACACGGGCATGCCTAAAAGGCACGACTGTGCCTAAAATACACGACCATGACATGCAACATTTTTTAGAGAATGAAAAATCAATATGGTCGTGTTCTTCAGCTCTTCCTGGTCATGTGAAAGAAACTTGACTTTATTTTACATCATTTGAACCCACATTTGGCTCGAGGAACATAAACACATCGGGATAATTTCAGTATTGAGCACTAGGAGAGGCACAACCACTTTGAATTCTCTTTAAACTTGTTCTGAAAACCCATCCTATCAATGAAAATAAACAAAGAGTAGTTTTCCGAACCAAGATAGTAAAAATAGCAAATTATAAAGAAATATGGTGTGATTAAGTAGATCGTGCTTATGAAATACAAGTAGATGTCCATCAAATAGTCGATAAAATCATATATAATCTATGCACATCATTAGGACAAACAATGAGACTAAGTATACAGATTCAAAATTTTAGGAATTTTATGAGCAACATGGGATAATGAGAGATTTCTTGGTTCACGAGACACCTCAATAGAATAGTATGCAGAAAGATTGAACAAGACAATCATTGAGAAGACAAGATGTCTTAAGTTGAATGTAGGACTAGCAAAGAATTTCTAAGCAAAAGCGAGAAACACGACGTGTTATCTAATTAATAGATCATCAAGGATAGCAATAGAAGGCAAAGTATCAAAGAAAGTATGTGTAAGTAGTTTTGATGTGGTCATCTGAGTCAAGTTAAGTCTTGTTGGCTTAATCTTTATGTCTAAGTGTGCAAGAGCTTAAGAGTACAAGAAGTTAAGCGGAAGATGCAGCAGACGAGAAGGATGACACGGAAAGGAAGTCGACGGGCTCGGTGCATCCGAGGGACAAAAAGACTATGGAAGAGTACATTGTGGACGAAAAGGGCATTTGCGACGTCCAAAGGATAAAAAGCCGGGGAGGAGGATTGCTCGAGGAGAAGGTCAGAAGTTAGGTTCGGGTAAGCTCAGCTTCAGACGATCGAAAAATCACCCAAATCCCAAGCTGTCAGTCAACTTAGGGTTGACCAAGCTTCGGGGTGTCCATGTTCAACATGGGCGCCCGTATTGAATAGGGGTGCTCGTATTGAACTCAGGCACCTAGACACGAGCGCCCCATTTATAGAGCCTGGAAAAGTTATCTTGTTGCTGACGTGACACTTCTCGGGGGCCTGTATTGGACACGGGCGCCTAAGTTCGATCAACCCCTATCCACGTAGCAACTATCGAGAAAACGGCTATTTTCGAGATAATGCAGTCGATCATGGGAGCCCGTATTAAACTCGGACTCCCCCTAAGGAAAACAAGGTGGTGATCAGTAGAAATGTGGTGTTTGACCAGAAAATCATGCTACAACGTACTCAGGAAAAAAGAATGAAAAAATCACAGAGCAACAGGGATAAAGATGTTGTGTAGGTGGAACTAGAGACTAATGACTCCAATGATTCTGGCTTAGAGCATACAAAGCATTGCACTATAGCTCATGACAGAATGAGACGAGTTGTAAAGTCACCCACTAGATACGAATTCGATGACTTGATATCTTATGTGCTTATCACTAGTAGCGGAGACCCTATATAACACTCGAAAATTTTCCAAAATTTTCCAAAATAAAAAGAAATATAAAATATCTATAAAAGGGTCGAAGTCGAGGCTCAAACCCAAGATCCCTCGTTTAGCATTAGTTTAAGTTTCCATTAGATGGTGGTAAAGCATCACACTAAGATATGGAAACAATATAAGATAAGTGTCAGTAAGCGCCTCTTTATGGAAGTTGTTTCAACTTCCACTTAGTATATAAAGGATAGAAAGAAGAGGAAACCAAAGGTTTTCTCATTCTCCTTCTCCCTCTCACCGAAAATAAGCAAAGAGAAACTAGGGTTTCTCTCTAAAAGAAACTAGGGGTTCTCTCCTAGTGCCAAAGGGTGGGCGGATCGTGCGAAGGAAGTAGACGGGGAGTACCACGCTAGATTCTACGCCTGTATAGTGAGTTTATAAGCATAAAGATGTAAGTAGATCACTCACCTTCAATAAAGTAGTTCTCGTTTGATTTTTAGTCGTTGTAGAACATGATTCTAAGTCTTTTGGTGTTTGTGATCTTAGTATAGCAAGACCAAGGTCTTGATTTGCCCAAAACAAGTTTTGGGAGTTAGGGCTCGCAAGGTGCTCGATAGAAGTTCAGAGTAAGACCAAGGTCTTACTAAGTCCTAGAACGAGTTCTAGGACTAAGAAATGAGATTAGTATAAGACCAAGGTCTTGTTGTGTCCTAAAACGAGTTTTGGGAACATTTCTTTCTATGTGCAAGATATGTGCAAGATAAGCATTTTAAGTACAAGCATGAGTACAAGTTTAAGTATATTACTTTTTAAAGTGGCATGTACCGGGCCGAGGCCCATAGAGATCTTGGCGAGCCTAGTAGAGACACTCTAGTAGGGTTCGGTGGCTAGCTATCCCGAAATCAATTAGGGATGCGCGCATTAGTACTATGTCGAGCCCAAAGGAGGATGTTTATTTATTTTAAAGTATAAGAGTATATTAGTTTTCAAGTTTTCAAAAGCAAGCATTTATTTCAAGCATGTTAAGTATTTTTCAGTTCAAACAAGGTTTTCAAATGCAAGCATTGTTACAAGTGTATTCATGAGCATATGCATGTTAAGCATGACATTTCAGTACATATGTTTTAAAAGCAAGCATTCTTTTGACCAAGAGCATGTTTTAACTTGATTGCATGTTTTGTGAGAACATGGTCTATTTACTAAGCAATTTGCTTATAGTTTACATCCTTTTACTGCAGATAAAGGTAAAGAAAGGATGTAAGGCAACGAGACTAAAGGAAGGATGATTTGTGTCAATGGTGGCGGAATCGTGGAGTGAGATCCTTTGGAATGAGATTTGCTAGCGCTCTAAGTTATTTACTTAAGTTTCATGATAATAGTTTCATTTCAGCAAAGATTATAAGTTTGAGTTGTTATTCCGCAAAAGATTTTAAGTTTGAGATGCATGCTAAATGGGGTATGATCTAGTCCATGTATTATGGTTATTATGATTGTGAGTTCTATAATCTTAGTGTATTGGAAGTAGAAATGTATCCATTGAGTTGTCCAAAGTTTCTGAAGTCTGGACTTGAATTTTCAGAAGTATCAGTCGACTGTTCAAGAAGTCAGTTGACTGTCCTCAGTGAAATCGAGGGAACATAAACATTGGTCGAGTGATTTTCAGGCTGAGTCGACTGCATCAGTCGACTGGTAGTCCCACCAGTCGATTGGTCCCCGGCTAGATTTCGAACAGAAAGATTGGGGGAGTGATTTGGCGTAGGAGTCGACTGACACTAGTCGACTACTCAAGGAGTCAATCGACTGGTCCTAGTCAAGAAGAAAGAGATGTGACGTCCCTCGAGAGAGAGGAGAGAGGGTCGTTACACCCTACATCTTTTCAGGAAGCGGTACACAACTCTGAAAAGAACAAGTGGATGAGTGTTATGATGGAAGAGATAGATTCATTGTATAAGAATCAAATGTGGGATCTAGTGGAACTTCCTGAGGAACAATGAGCTATAGGGTGTAAGTGGGTATTCAAAAAGAAGGAAACAATGTCAGAGGGCAGAGAAATAAAGTTCAAGGCTTGTTTCATAGCAAATACTCATAGAGAAAGGAGATTGACTATGATGCGATTTTCTTTCCAGTGGTGAGATGTACATCAATCAGAGTGGTGTTGGCTATGGTGGTACATTACAATTTGCAGCTAGAGCAAATGGATGTGAAGACTGTGTTTCATCATGGTAATTTAAAAGAGTAGTTTTTTATGTCACAACCTAAGGGATTTAGTCAACCTATACGAGAGCAATTAGTTTGCGAGTTAAAGAAATTACTCTATGGATTGAAATAATCTCCTAGGCAATGATACAAGTGTTTTAATTTATATATGATTCAAAATGAATATATGAGATGTGACTATGATTGTTACATTTATGTGAAAAGCCCTGAAGATGAATAACTGATTTTCTTATTTCCAAACATGGATGGCATGCTCATTCATGTGAAGAAGATGAAAGATGTCGATAAATTGAAGATGCTACTGAGTAAAAAATTGGACATGAAAGATTTGAGCGAGGTTGAGAAAATTTTTGGGATAGAGATTCACTGGAATAGAACTGCATGGAATTATGGTTGTCTCAATATAGCTATATGGAGAAGGTGTTGGATAGGTTCAACATGAATAATGTAAAGTCTGTGAGCACACCCCTTACGCATCACTTCAAGTTATCCAGTACACAATACCTAAAGACGGATGAGGAGATCCAAGAGATGTCAAAGATTCCTTATGATAGTGCAGTTGGTTGTCTGATGTATGTCATGGTTTACACGAGACCATATTTAGCTCAAGAAGTAAATATAGTGAGCAAGTTTCTCTCAAATCCTGGTTGGCCTCATTGGGATGTAGTAAATTGGATTTTCAGATACTTAAGAAATACAACTAATTATGACATCATATTCAATAAACAACCAAAAGATTTTTCAGTTGCTAGGTATGTAGATGCAGACTAGTAGGAGATTTAGATGACAAGAGGTCTACTATAAGATACATGTTTACTGTGGCAGGAGGACAATCTATTGGAAATCTATGATACAATCTATTGCTGCATTTTCTACTACGGAGTCAGAGTACATGACTGCAGCTGAAGCAGCGAAGGAAGCTTTATGGCTTACAGGGTTGGTGAGAGAAGCAAGGTAGAGTCAAGTTGTTATGTGATAATCAAATTGCTATCTATTTGGCAAAGAATCAAGTTGTATCATGTAACCAAACACATTGATGTGAGGTTTCACAAGATCAAAGAGGGAAATTCAACTTCAGAAGGTTTACACTGCAGACAATGTTGTAGACATGTTGATGAAGCCAGTGATTGTAGAAAAGTTTAAGCATTGCTTGAACTTGATCCATGTCTCTAGATGCTAGAGGAAGGAAGTCCAAACCCAAAGTTCAGGTGGAGTTTTGCTGAGATACTCGTGTTCTTCGAGTGAGTGAATATTCCCCGTGGTGGAGATTGTAGGTGCAGGAAGCACCATATCGAACCTGGTTTGATATTGAAGTTAATTAGTATGGCAAAATGGATATCAGCAAGGCTCCAGGCTCTAGCGAAGGGGGACTGGCGGTGCAGGCTAGGGGGCACCTGGCGAAGGAATGCCAGGATACAAAGCCCTAGCGAAGGACTGCTAGGCACCTGACGAAGGAATGCCAGGATACAAAGCCCTAGCGAAGGACTGCTAGGCACCAGGCGAAGGACATCTTGGGACTGAAGACCTGGAGAAGGAATGTTATGCACCGGGCGAAGGACAGCTTGGTATCCAAGACCTGGCAAAGGACCGCTAGGCAAAAGTCCAACCAGAGGAGCCGGTTGGTATCAGGTACATTCTCCCGAGAGGAGTAGGTGAGGACGCGTTCCCCGTTGAAAGGGAACAGTAGGCGTCGGTTCGACCTAGGGCTCCATTTTGGAGACCCAAAGTCAGAACCAAGACAGCTAAGGCTGTATAAACATAATACTCTATTGCTTCATATTGTTTTGGACTAACCCTGGATGCAGGACCGAAGGAACGTGTGTCTGCAGCTCAGAATGCCCAAAGGAGAGAGGCAAGTAGCTGAGCAGGGCGCCCTCAGTGTCCCGGGCGCCCCCAAGGCCAACACAAAACAAGCGAAGCAACAAGGGCTTCGGCTGCTTATTGGCCGGGGCGCCCTCAGTACCCGGGGCGCCCTCAGTACCCAGGGCGCCCCGCACCTAAGCCAGCGAAGCCGATTACTCTTATCCAGCCGAGAAGCCCGCTGAAGGAGTCAACCAGGGCGCCCCCAGTGTCAAACCTCAGCCCTATTCGAGTGGGATAGAGGTTGACCGAAAGAAAGGGGGATAACATGACACGTGGGGGGGGCCCCGAGGTGCTATAAATAGCACCCAACGCCCAGGATTCTGTACAATCCAAGCTTTCCAACGCATTCACGCTCTTCTACTCCCGTGCTCTGCTCCGGAAACCTTCCGACTCGAGATACAAGCGCCGACGATGTCCCTCTGCTTCAAATAAATTCTACACTGGACGTCGGTAACGAAGAGTTGTCTTTTTCTTACTGCACCTTTATTGTAATCATCTTCTGTAAATTGATTTGCGCGATTATAGTATTGCCCGCAGTAAACGGTCAACGACCGTGGGCCTTGGAGTAGGAGTCGACCTAGGCTCCGAACCAAGTAAAACTACCTGTGTTTGTTTGTTTGTTTTTAATTTCCACTGCGTAATTTCTCTAATTCTAAAATCCGAACGCTTTCGATATTCACCCCCCCTCTATCGGTTCTCTCGATCCAACAAGTGGTATCAGAGCGGGAAGCTCAAATTTGGTGCAACCACCAATTTGGGAGTTTTTCGGATTTACGAAATTCTTTTCATTTTATTTCTTTTTTTAATTAACACCACTCGATCTTTTCCGCTTTTTATTTTCAAATAAATAATATCTGTGGGTGGATTTAAAATATTCTTACCCTTTTTCAATTTTGAATTTTCATTTTTTTCACCATAAGTTAGAATTGATAAAACGATCAATTTTTGAAAATTTGACATAAATTTTTTTTATTATTAATTTAATATTATTTTTTCTCAAAAATCGTGCTACCTTAATCTGAGCAAATTTTCTCCCAAACATTAAAGTCTTACTTTTTATCATTAATCAAAATTGATAAAGTTACATTTTCAAAATTTTGACATAAATTTTTTTATTATTATTCTACCTTGAAATTCGTGCAATATTTTTTTGGCTATTTTTTCCTTCTCCCGCACTACTAATCCAGGACCAAGTCTTGGTACATTTTTGTATTTCACTTGTGTACGAGGTTTTAAACAAATGGCCAACCAAGAATGGAACAGTGCCCGTCCACCACTCTTCTCTGGCGAGAACTTCAAAACCTGGAAGGGTCTAATGGAATCCCACTTAAAGGCCCATCTAGATCTATGGATGATAATCCAAATGGGGTTTAGATTCCCCACAGAAGATGGGATAGCACTCGCCTGGGACAAATTGGATGAACCAACACTCAACATGATCGAGACAGATGCAAAGGCGACTGCAATCCTACAATGCAGCCTAACAAAAGAAGTATTCAAGCAGATTGGACCATTCGAATGTGCGAAAGAGATGTGGGAAAAACTGATTAATCTACACGAAGAGAGCTCCGATGTTGAGATCTTAGAAGCTCAAGAACAAGTAGCTGAGATTGACTCGACACCCGACATCGAAATTGAACCAGAGTCAAACGACGAGTTTTCTGAGACAAAATCGGTAAAATTGAATCGTTTTCTGAATTAAGATTAATATTCAAGCTGATACTGCAATGTCAAGTATATATTGCAGGAAACTCAAGAACTGCAAAGAGGCCTCAACCAATACTTGAGTCCAACTCAGACTCAAAATCTGACGAAGAAGACAATGGAGGAGATCGAACCAAACTGATCCGATCAGCTCGTAATCACTACAAGATGCTAAAGACACAAAAAGGAGAGATGGCTAGAATCAAGGGGGAGATTCCCAATGGGAATCAAAAGGTAAATTTACAGTATTTAAAAATCCAATATTTACCTTGAATAACATGATTAACTCGTATAAATTAGTTAAGGTCAATACGTTAGAAAAATTAACTCACAACCATGCTAATTTTAAAAACCCAGAGTTTTATTTCGATTATGATGTAACTTAGATTATTTTTGTCTTGTTTGCTTTGATTGTGTGTTGCCTTTTATTTTTTATTTTTTTTTGTTGCTTAGAAATAGGATTGGCTAGTATAAGGACTGAACCAACTTAACTGAAATTTGAATAACATAGTATTGGGTGGCGGTGAGATGATAGTATGTTAGGGAAGCCTTTCTAATAAGGTCAAGTATACACTATTGGTCTCTTTAGACTGGTAAAACTAGCCGAAGCTACCGATCCAAGACCCAAACTAATTAAACCAGAATTTACCAAAAAGTAATTTTGAAGATGAAATTTCACTAAAAGGCTTTGTCTAGGAAAGGGTTGATGATCCAATAAGGCTACGGCCAAAGAAGGCCTTGTGCCTCGCCAAGACCTGGAAGCCAATTTATGAAATTCAAATTCAATTTACTCTTTGTTAAATTTGAATCTAACACAAATTTTCAATTAATTTTAGATTCAAATATCTCTTTTCAAAATAAATTTAAATTGGGTTTAAAAATTAATTTAACTTTTCAAAATTAATCATGACCTTTTCAAAATAAATCTTTCTATTAAAATATGCATCTCACAAAACAATTAAGGATATTTTATTTTGTCACTTAGAAATAGGTGAGATGCTCAGGACCTAAAAGTTTAGTCCAACCCAATCAACCGTACAAATCAAATTCAACTTAATTATTTTCAATTAATTATTCTCAAATTCAACATAATTATTCTCAATTAATTATTATCAAATTCAACTTAGTTATTTTCAATCAATTATTTTCAAAATTCAACTTAACAATTTTTAAAAATTCAAAGTTAAAATTCTAATTAATTTCAAAATCCTCAAAAATCATTTTAACTTTTAAACTAAGGTTTAATGTTTCAAAATTAACCATTTTTTTGTTAAAATTAAATATTTGTCTCACACAACCCATAAGGTTAACATGTTTGACCACGTAGAACTGGGTGAGACATCTAGGACCTAAAAGCATAATTCACTATCCTTTTAAATAACAAAGTGTACAAAAGTTATTCAAAGTTATCTCTATTTTGCAAAGTAATCAAGTTTACTGTACCCTACTTTTCTTTCGAAATAGTGAATTTCATGTTAAATATCACAATAGACACATTTTAAATAGAATCAAAGGCTTGTTTGATTTAGTTATTAATCGGTCAAACTTAGTAAACTGAGTTAACCTTGGTCAACATAGTCAAACTCTAGTCAACCTGGTCAACACTGAAGTCCCTTAAGGAACTTAGATAAAACACAGACTGTGTCGGATACAGGGGGAGTTCTTCTTAATCTTTTTCGAAAAATTCAGATTTTTCAAAAACCTAATGCTTTAAAACTTATTCAAAACCCCTCGATATTACTATCTCTTTGAAAAATTATCATCATGATCTTCGAAAACTGTGCTATCATTTCAAGTTATGTTTTCAAAAATTTATCTTGAAAGTTATCATACTCAGAAGGGTGTTCAAAATTATTCTTTTGATTTTAATAAACTCTAAAGACACAGAGGAAGGTCCACTTCATGATCTACAAGGACTCTTAGGATGCGTCAAATTTAGGGGAGTTTGAGTCAAAAGAAGAATTTCTGAAATATTTTTTTTAATTATTTGTTTTGAAGTTATTAGATAATTCTTATAATTTAAATCAAACCTTAAAACTCAGAGGAAGATCGCTTGTAGTCAACAAGCTTCCTAGGACTGGGTCAAGCTTAGGGGGAGATTAAATTAAAAGAATTATTGAACATTTTTTTCAAAATTATATGTTTTCATGCACTGCAAGTTTAAAATCCTTTTGAAGACTTAAATAATTTTTCTTTCAAAAATTATTATTTTTATTTTTTCAAAATTCTTGTGGCTTATGAAATTATTCTTGAAATAATATTTACTTGGGTTGGAGAAACTTCCAGGACACTTAGGAAAATGTCCTTGTAGTTAACAAGGTTTCCTACGATTGTGTCAGACTGGAAAAGAAACCTAGTCAAGTAAAATATTATGTTTTCAAAAGGCATAATACTTTTCAAAAATTACGCATATTTTTCAAAGTCTAAAAGTTTTCAAAAACAGTACTTAGACTTTCCAAAAAGGCTCAATCTGTTTTTTTAAGTACTTGCATATTTTTCAAAAATGCATATTTTCAAATAATACTTATATTTTCAAAAAAAATGCATAATATCTTTCAAAGTGACTTATATCTCTTTCAAAGATACAGAGTACTTGCATCTCTCAAAAAGCTCAATATCTTTTAAAAGTACTTGCATTCTTCAAAATATTCAAAACAAATAAACTTGTTGATTAAATATTTTTCTCGCTTGTCAAGCATGGACTCAATACAAATATACTTTTCTTTTGCATCAGTTCTTCATTCTTTCAAAATGTTGTTACTTATAAATTATCATAATTCTTGACATAGTTATGATTTCAAAACCCATAAGCTTTGATACACAAATTTTAAATGTCTTTCAAAATATATTTTTCAAGAATTCTTTATTGATGCATGACTTTTCCCCTTTTCAAAGAAAGTATCTTAGAAATGGTCTAAAACATAAGGAGAAGAATTTCACACCAAGGGGGAGAGAAAGGAAAGAGAGAAAGGAAATTTTGTTTAATTTTTATCTCTTTTTCAAAAAATGCTTCAAAAATTTCTAAGTATTTCAAATTTGTTTTGTGCATGTTTTTTTTTGCCTAAGTAAAATTCATTTTGCAAAGCCTTGTAAGTAAAAGTTATTTAACAAAAGTTAGGTTTGCAAAACTTTTTCAAAATTTACCTTGTTCGCCCATGTATGTTGTTGATATATGTCAAAGGGGGAGGAAAGGTCAAAGTTAAGTATGTTAACAAAATACTTCAAGGTAGCAGGGTAAATAAAATTTTTCAAAACTACAATGTTTTTAGCTCAAAACTACATTGGTTGTTTAACTTTACTCTGCTCAAATTGATTGGTTTTAACTGTCGTGCTTAAATGCTATAAGTTTTTACTTAACATTGAATTGTGTTGCCATAAATCAAAAAGGCGGAGATTGTTGGTGCAGGAAGCACCAAATCGAACCTGGTTTTGATATTGACAAAGGATTCAAAGTTAAGTTTATTTGTGATCTAACAATGTTACTCAAGTATGCAGGAAAGTCCTAGCGAAGGGCTACTAGGCACCTGGCGAAGGGCTGTCAGAAAACAAAGTCCTAGCGAAGGGCTGCTAGGCACCTGGCGAAGGAATGCCAGGATACAAAGTCCTAGCGAAGGACTCTAGGCACCTGGCGAAGGAATGCCAGGATACAAAGCCCTAGCGAAGGACTGCTAGGCACCTGGCGAAGGAATGCCAGGATACAAAGCCCTAGCGAAGGAATGCTAGGTACCTGGCGAAGGAATGCCAGGATACAAAGCCCTAGCGAAGGACTGCTAGGCACCAGGCGAAGGATAGCTTGGGACTGAAGACCTGGCGAAGGAATGCTAGGCACCGGGCAAATGACAGCTTGGTATCCAAGACCTGGCAAAGGACCGCTAGGCAAAAGTCCAACCGAAGGAGCCGGTTGGCTGATAGATACCATTTTGTTGATTATTTTAATTGTTAAAATTCATGTTTAACCCATGTTTTACTTGCTTAATTGTGAAATTGCCCTAGGTTTTAGGATTTCCTCTTATTTTGGACTTAATTACAAATTTACACATATTTTGATTAATTGGCCACTAATTTTCTGATATATTTTTGTAGGCATGAAAGGATCCTGGACCTAGGGCATACTGGGTCAAACTTGAGTCGGAAGTGGACCCGGATCGAGTTATTGAGATTAGGATTAATCCGGGCCGTCCGATTCAAGAGCGATTAGATCTGAGCCATCCGGGACAATCTGAAGCAATCCGAGCTAGGGTTAGGGTTGATCAAGCACTATGATCAAGATCTGAAGGTTTCATCACAATCAGAGCTAAATCAACCGTTGGATCAAGCTCGGAGGGCTCTAGATCGTCCATTCACTGATTGAGTTGATCTGGACCATCCGTTCCACATCTGGAGGATCCGAGCTACCACGAGGCAGCTCCTGACCCCAGATCATCATCATCAAAGTTTGGCTCAAATCAGAGCAAGATCAGCCGTTGGATTCCCTCAAATCAATCACAGCTGTCCATGCTTAAGTATTTAATCAAATTTCCCAGCTGCTTCAGCCTTCGTCGCGTCTCCGCCGCAATTCCTCTTCTTCAGCGTGTTCTTCGTTTTCTTTGGTAGTTCTTCAATCTAAGGGGCGCGACCACCTCATTTCTCCATCTAGATCAAGTCGAGGTCATTGGGGAGAGTAATCGGTGGAGTTTCAGCTTGGAATTGGGCAAGAACAGGGCTGTTGAGAGGTTTCCGCAGCTTTGTATTTGATAGCTTCAAATTCGGTTTTGTCAAGTTCTTCATCAATCCAAGCTATTTAGAGGGGTTCCCTGAAGTGTTTGGATCATTCCCGCACCTTAGTTTCAATCAGACAAGGCTGAGTTGAAGAATTCGAATGGGTTTTCCTTCTTGAACAAATTTGAGCTCGATTCGACCGCAGATTCAGTTTCCCAGTGAATTGCTGAACTTACGGGTTCGAGGCCAGCCTTTGCGTGATGAACAAGGAGAACTTGAGCTATTGGAACGATTGGGGTTTAGATTTCTTAGTTAATTTCAGTTATTTGTAGCTGTAATTTTCATTACTGCAGTAATTTCGTTTCTCTTGGTTTCAGATTGGTTAATTTCGTGTCTCCATTGTTTCAGCTTAATTTAGGTGTTAAATTCTGCACTAGTAGTAGCTAGATTGTTCGTTTACTTAACACTTCATTTAAGTTCAATTGTTTAGCCATTAATTCATGCGTATCAATGTATTTCTGCCCATTAGTTTTAAGATGTTGCGTGCCAATTTCAAGTTTTGCAAATTTTCAGTGGTAGCTTCCATAGTTGGTGCCAGGTGCAGCTAGATCTTCTGCTTCGTGTATGAACATTAGGTGGTACACTTACTCATTGTTGTTTACTTGCTTTTGAATTCGGATGCAGGTTGAATTTCAGCCTGCAGGTTCTGTTTTCTGCAATTCACTTCTGCAGTTTCTGATTTCAATTTTTTCCTTCCAGTCTTTTCTGAATTCCTGTCTGAATTGGTCAGCTCCACTTCTGAAGTCTTCAGTTTATCTTCTAGCAATTGTTCTCAATTAATTTTCAATG
Organism: Boesenbergia rotunda; assembly: GCA_024364735.1. NCBI lineage: Eukaryota > Viridiplantae > Streptophyta > Magnoliopsida > Zingiberales > Zingiberaceae > Boesenbergia > Boesenbergia rotunda. Next base: position 7,324 of record JAGFNQ010007074.1, on the reverse strand, counting down.
TTGTAATCTGATTTTCTTTTCTGAATTCCTGTCTGAATTGCTTGCGTACCAGATTTCCCTGCGTATCATTATTTCTGCAAATTCAGTTAGTTTTCTGCAATTCTCAATTTGCAGTGAAATCAAACTCAGCTTATTCATTCAGCTTTTGTAATTAAATTGTTGCATGCATCCCTGCGTTTAATTTTTGAAAGGCTGAATGTATTTCTGCAAGTCGACAGTTGCAGTTTTGTTGCTGCGATGTCTTTGTAGCTGCATTTCCGCAAGAGTATCAAGTCAGCCTCATGCATTGAGTTGAGTCCAAATTAACATACCTTGTGGTGTACTTTGTGCTCGAATTCAGCTGGTATTCATTAGCTTCTGCATTCAGATCATTAATGAAACTCTGCAAACTGAATTCTGATGGTTTCTGAACATTTCTGCATTCATGGACAGTTTCTGCAATTTTGGTTTATGCCAAGTTATCTGAATATTTTTTTTTCCTAAGCATTGGTTTATGCTCCAATTCGGAAATTGTCCAATGAAAGCTATGCTCTTAGTATGAGATTCTTTTTGGTACATTAGCTTCCTTAATTTGGTATCAAGTTTGTTCACTTGCTTTCACTTTGTATCAAGTGAAATCATGGCACGATTTTTGTATCAATTTGGCTTTAGTTTGCTTGTATTTGGTTTGTCTCGAGTTTGATTTTGTTGCTTCATTGATTGGCATTTGTTTTTGCCTTTGAAATCAGAATCAGTTTCCTAAATTGATTAAGTGCTTTAGTTGATTCGGTTTCCATTGGTTGAGTCATTACTTGCCATCACATTGGTTGGTTTATTAGTTTGTCTTCCTTCATTTTCATTGCCATTTTATTTCTGAATTGAAAACAAAACCCAGATTCACATTCGAAACCCAAAATTCACAAACGACACATAAATGCAAGCACGAATCGAACGACATCAACTAGCTCCGAGAAAAATACGACCTGTGGCCCCTTTACTACGCTTTTCATACTTTGATTGCAAAAAGGGTTTCCAGCATTTTATTCATATCTAAATTTGAGACCCACATTCGTAACACATAGATTGGGTCCATCAAATTTTTGGCGCCGTTGCCGGGGAAGCAACTAGTTGATTTGTTTGATTTTTGCTTGTATACTTTTTGACATATCATTGGGTTCTATTTTATTTTGCTTTATCTTTTGTATACGGTTGCTGCTATTTTTCTTGTTTGTTTTGTGATAGGGCTGTAAGATCAAAATGTGGTCACCAGAGTTCTGGACAGAGATAAAAGAGGCATTGGTGGAGTTGAAGTGTAGGGTTAAGGAGTTGGACTACCAACAAAAATGTAAAGCTCAGTCATCTACTTACCAGCGGCCGACTCAACCTACATTTCAGTCGCCTCAGCCACAATTTCAGCCTTTCCAGCAATTTCAGAAATCAAATCAAGAATTCCAACAGCTCTATTTGAATTTTCAGCACCCAAATGATCAATTTCAGCAACAAAACCAGTTTTTTCAGCCTTTCCAAAATTTTCAGCAAAATCAACCAATTTTCCAGCCACCAAATCAGAATGGGCAGCCCCAATTTTCAGTTTTTAAGCAACCAAATCAGTTTTTTCAGCCACATTTACAGCAATTCCAGCAACTAGAACAATTTCAGCAGCCACTACAACCATTTCAACCACAATTCCAACAATTTCAGCCGATTGGGCAGCCATTATTTCAGGATTTTCAGCCCCAAATTCAACAATTCCAGCCCAACTTTCAGCCACCTTATCAACAAGATCAATCATTTTTTCAAGGAATTCAGCAAGGGTACCAAGATAATTTGAATTTCCAGCAACTGGCATCAGGTACATTCTCCCGAGAGGAGTAGGTGAGGATGCGTTCCCCGTCAAAAGGGAACAGTAGGCGTCGGTTCGACCTAGGGCTCCATTTTGGAGACCCAAAGTCAGAACCAAGATAGCTAAGGCTGTATAAACATAATACTCTATTGCTTCATATTGTTTTGGACTAACCCTGGATGCAGGACCGAACGAACGTGTGTCTGCAGCTCAGAATGCCCAAAGGAGAGAGGCAAGTAGCTGAGCAGGGCGCCCTCAGTGTCCCGGGCGCCCCCAAGGCCAACACAAAACAAGCGAAGCAACAAGGGCTTCGGCTGCTTATTGGCCGGGGCGCCCTCAGTACCCAGGGCGCCCGCAGGGCCCAGGGCGCCCCCAGTGCCCAGGGCGCCCCACACCTAAGCCAGCGAAGCCGATTACTCTTATCCAGCCGAGAAGCCCGCTGAAGGAGTCAACCAGGGTGCCCCCAGCGTCGCGGGCGCCCCCAGTGTCAATCCTCAGCCCTATTCGAGTGGGATAGAGGTTGACCGAGAGAAAGGGGGATCGCGTGACACGTGGGGGGGCGCCCCCGACGTCCAGGGCGCCCCGAGGTGCTATAAATAGCACCCAACGCCCAGGCTTCTGTACAATCCAAGCTTTCCAACGCATTCACGCTCTTCTACTCCCGCGCTCTGCTCCGGAAACCTTCCGACTCGAGATACAAGCGCCGACGACGTCCCTCTGCTTCAAAATAGATTCTACACCGGACGTCGGTAACGAAGAGTTATCTTTTTCTTACTGCACCTTTATTGCAATCATCTTCTGTAAATTGATTTGCGCGATTATAGTATTGCCCGCAGTAAACGGCCAACGACCGTGGGCCTTGGAGTAGGAGTCGACCTAGGCTCCGAACCAAGTAAAAATACCTGTGTTTGCGTTTGTTTGTTTTTAATTTTCGCTGCGTAATTTCTCTAATTCTAAAATCCGAACGCTTTCCGATATTCACCCCCCCTCTATCGGTTCTCTCGATCCAACAGAGATTATTGATGGGTAGCTCATATCTAAATGAGAGACTTTATGCAAGAAAAATATGTTAAGATTTTTTCATAAAAAAATTTTGTTATGATTTTTAATAATAGAATTCTATTACGATTTTTCATAATAGAATTCTATTACAGTTTTATTAAGTCTGGGGTTTAGGCACTATTTATAGGGATCATTACAAACCTATTGTAGAAAATAAGAATAATATGTATTCTTTTGTGTAGAGAGAATTCTAATAAAGTTTCGACTGTTTTGTAGAGTAGCCACGCTGCCAAACCATAGTAAATCTTCTTCCCTCTCTTCTTCTTCATCGTCATCATCTTCTTCTTCTTCCTCCTCCTCGTGTTTGCTCTCTGATCTCTCTCTTGTAGGATTGTTGGTAGGCCCACAAGAGGGGGTGAATTGCTCTGCAAATAAAACTTTGATCTTTTGCAAGTTCTTACAAAGATGACAAATTAGTTTATGCAGTTAAAATAAATAAAATCATAAACATCTAAAAAAACTAGTAAGAGACAAGCAGAGCTACTTGGTTGCAACCAGAGTGGTTATTAATCTAAGGTAGTTGAAAGATCCACTATCAAGATCTCCTTCGTTGTAGGCAGAATAACCTCTTACAAACTTTGAACAGCTCACAGAATAACTAGGAAAATGAGTTACAATTCTTGTCTTTTCTTCCTAAGTCTAGGGGGCTATTTATAGCTCGAAAACTGAAGCTACCGTTGGGCTGATGTGGAACTGAGGTGCCTCAAATATGATAAAGCTTTATCCACATGCCAATGATCACTGTGCGATAACACTTGACTCGAGGTGCTTCACTTCCAACCTGAGGTGTCTCGATTCTGATTTAAGGCGCCTTAGGTTCAAACTGAGGCGTCTATGCTTTGCATTTGCTCAAAGCTATTTCTTTGTAGCTGAGGCGCCTCACTCAACAACTGAGGCACTTCCGCCTGGTCAAAGTCAATATCCACGTTGACTTTGACTTTGTCATCCTTCTTCCGCGTGGGTGATTTTCGGTCAACCGGAGTTAGGCTCACTCGAAACCCGATTCTGGCTTTTTGCCTCGAACGAGCTTCCTCTCCGACTTCACTTCTCTCAGACGTCGCGCACCCCCTTCTCGCTCCACCGGTGTACTCTTCCGCAGGCTTTGCGCCCCTCAGATGCGCCGAGCCCGTCGGCTTCCTTCCCCGTGCCATCCTTCTCGTTTACTGCGTCTTTCGTTGGATTTTCTGCGCTCCTAAGCTCCTACACACTTAGACACAGGGATCAAACACGACCAGAACCTAACTTGACTTGGTTGACCACATCAAAGGTATTTACATCTTTCTCTCGCTCTCGTACATCTTTGTCTCATTGCTCCGCAGGATCTCGTTCTCTCTTCCTCTTTTTCCGCATTAGAGGTTGAGAGGTATTATCCCCCTCTTCGCGCAACACGAATGAATGTGGACTTCAGAGTCATCTACATCAACACACATTTAGATTTGATGTTGAAGTATTCCCCCTGATTCGAATGTCTTCACCTTCTTACTAGAGTAGTAATCAACTGATCGTGGAGCATATTTCTACATGCATATATTTGAAATCCTTATTATTATTGGCTTTCCGCATATTTAATACGTTCTGCAACATATTCTTGCCACTTCAACCATTTTGACGATGAGTATAAAAATTAGTATAGGTTGCAGAAAATATATTTACCATTGGCCCAAAATTATAGTAATGTGATTTTAGTCGCTAATAGCTTCTCGATATAGTTCCAGTTGCCCAATGCTTATTGTAGTAATCAACTGTATGTTTCCAAAAGGTATAATCCTTCTGGTTATTACAAATGACTGTGTCAGTGCTGATAATGACCCATGACTTCTCAAGAACTGTGTCTTCATCGGGAAACCAAAATGTTCGTTTAGAATCATCTTTATCTAGTTCGAATTCACACTCTTCTTGTGATGAGTGTGGTTGCCATTGAGTTGCCGGAACAAATGATGATATTACATGTTATTCTTTGTCACGGATACATGGGTTAATGATAGTCCTTTTTGATTCATTCGAAAATATAACTAATGGTTAAGGAGAAAAATATGTAGAGAGGACATCCCAAATTGGTTGTCCATAGTTGATCAATCTTAGGATGGATACATACCAAATAGATTTGGGACATTGTTACTCGAATTTGTCAAATTTTTTTGAAAATTTGAAAAATTTAGAGGATATTGTGGAACATATGAAATATTTAAAAATTTGGAGGGTATTGTGTTTCAAAGGAAAAAATGAGAATATTAGATATTTTTATAAATGCAAGTATTTTAGGAAGATATATTTTCAAGAATTCAAAAAATTTATAAAAGAAGTACTTAAATTTTCATCCATCTCAAATATAAACAGAGAATGAAAAGAAAAAAAAAGAAGAATTAGAGAGTGAAGAGAATGATAGGATGAATGAAAAAAATGAATATTTGAAAATGATCCTGTCGCAGAGTGAGGTGGACTCCCAAGAATGAGGTGGACTCGAGCATCGCTGATGCTGGCTCTGATCTGCAAGGAAATGACCGCTAGCAATCATCTGAGAAAAGTTCCCGGCAAGGCCCTCCGACGGTCAAGTTAGTATCCGGTGAAAGAAATGAAAACTAAAGAATTGTAGCAAAAACTTTAACGCGTGTACCTGCGAATAGAGTGCGGAGGGCCTTATATAGTCTTGGGAGCCGACAGCTCTTGCTTGCATCTGCCGCCCTTTTGTCTCATGCGGGGACAGGATCAAGGGTACTGTCAGCTCGCTGACCGGCGCCGCCCAGTCTGACACAAGCCGGGGTTGCCGTGGTACGGAGTGCCAGGGTATGTCAGTAAAGTACTGTGTCAGCGGAATATTCGCGATTCGGATACGAATGGTGTCAGACATGTGCCGACTCTCATACCACTTCTTCTAGTATAGTGTCCGGCCTGATAATGGTGTCAGGCCTGTGCCGAATCGTGCACCGAGCGCAGCAACCCGTCGGTGTCGTAGTTTTCGGACGATGTCGTCGGCATCGTAGTTTTCGGACGATGAAGGTGACGGGTAGGAGGAATAATTAGGCGACGAGGAATAAAAAGAAAAACTGATGCATGCCAGCAGTAGCGCACAGTCACTGATAGGAAGGAGCGGCTGTATATATATATAATCGTCCGTAGGGTTTTTGCTGCGGTGAACACAGGCGCCTGTAATTGTGTTTTCTTTTTTTAATTATTTTAATAACTATTTTTTAAAATAATCTTTAATCTTATAATATATCTATTAATATCTAAATTTTTTTCATTTAAATACTATGATCCAAGAGGGAAGCCTAAACTCTAAAAGTGTATTTAGTTCAAGTTATATGATTACCAAGTATTTATGTAACCAATATTACGGGGAATAAAATATAATCTGATGTAATTTTGTTCAATTTAGGTAACAAATAAAATCTTATTTGTTTGAAGATAATAGTATATAATATAGTATAATATTTTACTATATTATCCATAATTCAATCTTAAGTAAAAGTAAAATAATATTATAAACTTGTTCACACCCTCGATTTAAGGAAAAAATTATATCAACCGTCAAATCGATGGTTATATTTATTTTAATTTTTAAAAATTAAAATATCAAAAAATAAAATAATAATAATAATAAATATAAATAAATAATATTAGATTTAAAAAAATAGAATTTATTTAGATAATTTTATTTAATTTTAAATTAAATTTATTTAGTAGTTCTCAATTATAGTATATTTAATTTATTAAAGTTTTAATTAAAATATTAAATTAAAAAAAATTCTTCGACTTACATTGATGCCGACGCTGACTCCTGACTGTTGACCGCCGACTATTGACCGCTGGCGTCGATGTCGGCATCGACTTCCAACCGCTAATTATGCTTCGGAATTTAATAAATTGTGAGGGTTATTTTTGTCTTAAAGGTAAATATTAGAGGATAGTTTTGAAAATAAAAGTTTTATAACCCTGGAATTAAGAAAAACCCTAATTCTTTAAGATTTTCCGATTCCAAGTTGCATGCCCCTTTCGTTGACTTGTCGGCGTGAATCATTACTTAGGAACCACTAATCATCTAAACCAAACAAGATTTTCGTCGATAATCTTAGATGAGTAATCAATGTTATCGAGGATAACTCTCAACTAAACGCACTTAAGAGAAAAATCTTACTAACTTAAACTCGTTATAATCTAATATCTAAATTTTAAAATTTTAAACGTTAAATACATATAATATACTCTAGCATCTAAATTTTTATTTTGAACAATATAACACAAGAGGGAAGACTGAACCCTAGAAGGAAAATCTATTAGCTTAACCCATGCACTAGGGGTTAAGTCAATAAGATTTTTTTCCTAGGATTTAGGCTTCCCTCTTAGGTTATAGTGTTCAAATAAAAAAAATTAGAAGCTCATAGAGTATATTATAAGTATTTATCGTTTAAAATTTTATAATTTAAAGGTTTAGTTATAGTA